>WTXC01000004.1:600000-877840 GCA_022496195.1 Lactifluus subvellereus | reverse complement strand
ACCTTGCGCCATCAGGATAGCAAAGGGCAGGGAGAGGTGGCCGTCAACAGAGTCGGTCATGAGTTATATCTGTTCTACGTGACAAAATTCCTGGACCACGGCTCACCAGGCCCCGATTCCCCATAGCCATAGTGTTGGAGGTGCAGCCGCAACGGCACGCCAACCGTGGCAGCGCTGTGAGGCACGGGCGGAACCCTGGCCCGGTGGCACCGGACTAATTCATGATACCCTGATCGATTTCCTTCGTCTCACCTCAGTACACTATAAAATTGTTTTCGCTCGGACCTTACCCTCGTTATGGACACATATACGATACTGCGTAGCCGTACCACCTTAGTCTTTATCCCCAAAGACTGAGGTCAGTAAACATTCTTTACATTCACCTTTACATTGCATTAACCATGTATCTAGCCGTCGTTATTCTCCTACACACAGCTGTATATTAACGGATCTTCGGCCACGGCGAGTCCTCACCGCCGCTGGAAAAAGGCGTGGTAACACAATGACGTTATGGTTTTTACTGTAAAATGGATTTGACGACATCCAAGGTTTTCAGGCTTCCTAAGCTGTCACGGTATTGAATGTGCCGATCATTGAATCTTCTACCACCGGATAATTCAGGGCAATCTTTGGTGTTGCACCACCATGATGGAAGGCAAAAAAAAAACCTTACAGTAAGCGCTGACAGGAGGAGCCTTGACCGCTATTGGCGATCGGGAAGCCGCCGAAATCATCGATTACATTCAAGCATCTGACACGACAGAATGCTACATGGACGTGGTCAGACATCTCCCATACGTATTTTGAGACTCTGAGGCGCTACAGCCCCAGTATCAGAAGTCGCCATGATCAATCTACTGGTCCCTGCGTAAGAAATAGGGGGCGCGGTAGGGCTTGCACCTGTCTGAAGCTCGACACTCAACGTTTCGTTGACCAGCGATGCGGTTTCGACTGGGGAAGAGCCAACCCCGCACAAGAGTTGAGATACAGCTACGACAGCGCACAAGAAAGGGCAAAGGAGAGTGGGGACCAAAAGAAAAAGGTCGGTTTGGCTACAGGTTTCTTGTGACACCCAACAATGACACTAGGAGGCACCAACCATCCGGGGGGAGCACTTTCATACTTTCCTTTGAGGCCACCGCCGAGTGAAGCAGGATAGTCCAGACAAGTATTGAATTTGGCTCGGGCGCCGTAATTCGGATGAATGCGAAACCAACTCGCCTTTGCGCATTACAGGCGATGGAGCACATCATGTAGTGGCCGGCGCTTGCAACTCAAGGGACGAGATCGAGAAGGGTAAGGTGCAGTGCAAGGGCGCACTGGAAAGGCTTACCGGGGCTATGATTAGCAAGTGAGGGGAAGAAGCAAGTGGCAAACATTCAACAAGCCCATCAGGTGAATACTGTAGTCCTCCAGGTTCAGTTAATATTCATACTTTCCTCGGCACACCGTCGGATGTGTCCAATCCCAGCCAGAGGCCATCAACTACCCACCGTAGCACATATCATGACCAATAGACAGCCCTGTGGATAGAACCATAAATCGAGCCCACAAATAGCAAGCATTGGTTATCTGCGGGCTTGGAACACCGCAACCATAGTTGGAACGCCGTTCCAACGTCTCGGGACAGAACTCAATCCAGCGCGATACGATCGCAGTCTCCTGCACTTCAAGTTTTTGTGATATCTTACAAGCCTAGGGATTCCATAGTTTACAGACCACATAAGAACAAAGAGTGATATCTGAGATGACCAAGGGGAAGAAGGGAGAAAGGAAAGTCACGAATGACCCCGGCGGCGTAATCACCGGACCGAATTGACCCCCAGACCGACCGACGACCGTCATGGTACGCGGACTCCTGCGCACGTCAAACCTCCCTCAGCTTCAGAATCTGATCAAGCGCGACCCCGTCTCGTACAAAGAAGAGTTCTTGCAGCAATGGAATCATTACAACTCAATACGTCAGATATTTCAGATCAACCCTGACGAACAGACCTCACACTTTCGAGAGCTGGTCACTTTCATCTCACAGGCAAGGGACCTGTTCATACATGTATGCGAAACCAATTCATCAAATTATTCACCAGGTTGCAAAATTCTATCCTGCAGAGACCTCCGAGTTTCCTTCACATTTGTCTTGTCTGCTCCTGGAGAGCTATGGCTCGCTTTCCCCCGATATCCGTCACAGCCTCATACAGAATCTGGTCATGCTCAAGAACAAGGGCGTCATCACTTCCTTTGAGTACTGAGATTTACATTTTTATCGTAAAAACGACGCTGAATATCAGTTTGCTCAGTCTCCTCAAAACGCTGTTCCCGCTCCTCCCTAGAACGACATCCTCTTCATTGCGCGGAGTCATCCGTAAAACTATTCTCACAGACATCAAGACAGCTAACCAACGCACTAAAGACCATAAGCTTAATCGTGCTGTGCAGGCTATGCTTTTTGGTATGGTTGAGCGTGGAATGGGTGGGATGGTCTTAGGAGACAAGGGTAAGCTAAGGAGTAACCCGAACACAAGCGCAGAGGGTCGGATAGCGGAGATGAAGCCATGTGGGCTGTAGTGTTGACCAAGGAGCTCTGGAAGAAAGGCATATGGTTTGTTTATTTGGCGCCTTTCCTTGTTGACTACGATTGACGCAAGTGTAGGGACGATGCCAAATCTGTCGCCATTGTCGCGTTGGGATGTCTTCATCCTGTCACCAAAGTCCAGAGTGCATCTTTACACTTCTTCCTCGGCAGTGACGAGGGGTCGGAGGATAGTCAAGACGAGAGCGACGACGACGTAGGTTCCGTTTCACCAACAAGGTCTCTCCTCACTTGAACTCTAGCAGACCATCGACGTCAAATCGCTCGACCATAAACGTGACGTCAAGAAAAAGACCCGAAGCGGTGACAAGAAGATGCGCAGGATGCTAAAGACAGCGAGCAAAGTTCGGCTATGGCTACTTCTGAACTTTTGTGACTTGCCTGACGCTTGCTTACAGCAACGAAAACGCAAAGACACGGGAAATACCCCGAATTTCCCTGCCATTGAACTGCTGCACGACCACAAACCTTTGGCGAAAAGCTATACGACCTCTTGCAAAAATATGACGCTCGCTTTTCGCTCGATCATAAGATCCTCGTCATGCAGCTCCTGGGTCGCGTCACTGCATTACACCAGCTGACCATCCTTGGTTTTTATACATACGTCCTCAAGTACCTCACGCACCACCAACTACGTGCCCCAACGATTCTCGCTGTTTTTGCCCAGTCCGCCCATGCGCTTACGCCGCCGGACGCGCTCATACCTGCAGTTCGCAAGTTAGCTCATGAATTTGTGCACCCAGGCGTTGGGCCGGAAGTGGTGACTGCGGGTCTGAACGCGATCATAGAGATATGTCGTCGCCAACCATGGGCGATGGAGGAGGACCTGCTTGGTGACCTAATTGCCTACCGGAAGAGCAGGGATAAAGCAGTCATGGGTGCTGCACGTGGGTTACTTCAGCTGTACCGCGACGTCAACCCTAGCATGCTTAAGCGGCGCGAGCGAGGAAAGACGGCCAGTATGGGGATGGCTCAGGGCGCTCAACCTGCTCCATTCGGATATGTCGAGAAGCCTGCCGTGGACATTGAAGGCCTTACAGTACGTACCTGGTGCTACTACAGTTTCAAAGTTACGGCCCAGTGCGCCTATAGCCGGGCCATAGCTGTAACTTAGATACATGTAACCATCCTCGGTCCACTTTTGATGCGGCTGGCTTTCTATCAGTGGGGTTGGGTGCCAGTGTGGGGAATCGAAGGAAGCCGCGGCTGACTGAGAGATTGGATTTTAGGGAGAAGGGAGAGCCGAGCTGTTGAAAAATTCAATGAACAATTTTTTTGGTCTCCAATGCGAGTCTCTCCCAGCTGTAAAACGAGGTGAGGCAGCGATGAAGCAACCCCGCATGCAACCGATCTGTCAGTTGTAAGGCCAGCGTACCCGCTGCCCCTGTAAAACCCCACATTCCGTACCCTGTCCGCTCCCGCTCCCAAAACCGCTAATTTCGGCGACTCGGATGCCGTAGGCCCGTAGCACCTCGGTGCGCCACCAAGATCCGGCCCGGCCCGGTCCATCGCCTCCTCCACCCGCCGGGCTTCTGCCTGCGGCTCGCGTGCTCAAACGCACGCCACCATTTGTCCCGCTTAAGTTTAGATACTGTACCTTGGTGTGCTGCCTCGTGCAGCGCTTAGATCTTTGCGCCTCGGCCGGCCCCGGCCAGCTAGTACGTGCCTCGTATTTGTTTCTCATCGTTCTCGTCCCTTTATGGTAAATATTTCCTCCCATTCTTCTATTCTATCGCGCCCTGCGTACTACAGGTTGCCGCGGCATCCTACCATGATCTACTGAGGGCGCACCCTCCATCCTTCCACCGAAGTCCCCGCTGTTCAGCGGTTCCGGCCCAGGCTGCTGTAACCTGCCAGTATACGGGTGATCCCAGGTGAGATCGTAGTCTTCCTTTGCTGACGCCATCACGAAGACAGTCGTTCCGGATGGGATAGGTGAGGCTGAGGCTGCATGCCGCATACTGCATCGGGTTTATCCTGCGCCAGACCTAGATTGGATTGGTCGAGTTACCTCTCGCGGTATCATGACGTGGCCTCCGATTCGAGAAGTAATTGAATTCCTACATCGTCACTGCAATCACTACGTAAGCGAATGAAGCGGTTACTGTCTATGCACGCACATACGCACGCAACTTCAGGGTATCGCGCGCGCTAAGATAAGCCCTGCGCAGCAAGCCACTTCTCAGGACTATGCCGTTTTTGAGTCGGCGACTATGGCGACAAAAGAGGCTAATTCAAAGCAGTGGCCTGGTCTCCCTCGCTGACATTGAACCGCAGAAGGGGGTCAACCTGGAAGGTGCCAGCTCGGGAGGGTAAGCGCGTGATGGGTCTGAAAAAGGCAGGGCAGACGCGCGCTCCCTTCTTTCCCTTTCCCGCAGAAGGAAAGAAGATTCACCTCCTTTTTTTTTGAAAACTACATACCAGATACCAGTGGACGCCTATACTCTTCCGTCGGGACTCGCAATGATGATGCCACAGAATTACTGTACAGTACAAGAAAGCCCGCGGCGGCTCTCGTGTGCAGGGAACGAGCCCGCTCCGGTCTTGGAAACGCTGCTGCTAGTCCATGAGTGTTGAGGCAAGATATTGTAATACAGTATATGTACAGTGCGTGCCATCTGGTTTCACTGACGAGAGCTGGGCTCAAAGGAGATCCAAATCATAGTCATTACGATTGCAGAAACGGCTGGCGAGACTACTGGGGCATCATCGCAGTTATCCGTGTCTGATTACTGTATCTGCATCGTATGAGAATAACCCGTTGACCACGTCAGAAGGCATGGTTCCAAGTACGGTGCATTAGCCCAACACAAACGCATAGACGACTTTTGTGGATGGGCTTAGCATCTACCAATGCCGAGGCACAAACACTGACATGAGGTACTGTACGCTGGGAATCCGAGCCTGACCCTGAAGGCCGGCCCTGCATATTGTGCCTTGCGCAGCCAGAAGGATAAGTCCGAGAAATACCCCGAGTTCATCGGATGTCCGTTCGCTTAGAGCATCCCAACGTGACGATGCCGAGCGCATACGAGCTTATTTACAAAATACCGAGGATGGACCCCTCGCCTACCGGTTTCGTCCACCGGTGGACGAAACCGGTTGATCATGTGTCGCATTTCGCATTTTGGTCTGGTAAATCACGTGTCTGTTGGCATCGATTCTCAGGCTTTGGATCTGCCAGTGCGATGTGGGAAAAGGCCCGTGCATCGCTGACCGCGTGCCGGCCCCGGTGCTGCCAGTGGACAACGGGGTCTGGGACCCCGCGAATGTGCGTGATGCCTGCGCCTTCGTGTGTCTGAGGGTCCTCAAAGTGTCCATGGCCAAGTTATCGATGCGATGGACGTGGCGCGCCAGGCGTGGTATGCGGCCAGTCGTAGGCGGACAGGGACGATCCGGGGACTTGGCCACCGTGTTCATGACGAAGTGCATAGAAACGTTATCATTCTGTTCCTTGTCATCCTACCAGGAACTTAATATAACCGTCACACAGTAGTGGGTCTAGGCAGGACACGTTCACAGTCCCAACCACAGGAACCACGACCCCTACGATGCGCCAACACAAGTTCGGGAGGCAACGCCTCGCGAGGTTGCACGTATGTTTTATTTTTTGGTAAATCTATTTTTATTGTACTCAGATTATTCAGTCTACAGGAACAGCAATGACAGCAGCACTAACAACGGTGCTGCTAGAGCACACCCGTGATCATACTCGAGCCACCAGCCACCAAGTACACGTGCCCTATAAAAACACGCCCAAACCCATCTGGTGATATCATCAGTCCGGGTCAGTCCGGGTCAAGCAATGACAATAAAAGAGAGCGAAGGAAATATTCCTTACACCCTCTCCTGCACGTCGCGTCAATCAAGCCCCTCCTGCGGCACGCTCTTCAACTTCCGGTTGTAAGCCGGGTCGCCAAACACGAAGCCGTAGTTCACGATCAGGTCGATGCACGGGTCTGAGACGTACCCACCCGCTCGAGCACGCTCACGCGCGCCGACCACGAGCCCCGCTGTGCCGCCCCCAACCACGACGTAGGACCTGGATTTCACACACTGTACCCGATAGATCAATATATTGAACTACATCTACTAATCGTGCGTCGCTTCATCCACGTGTATGGCCCGGCGCAGAGCACAATATTCGCCATCGTCCAGAGCAGCGCGCGTCCCGTGGCGGTGACGTGAGTGGGGCTCAGCGCGTGCCGAACGAGCGGGTGTCTGACCCGTTGTCGGTCATCCATGCGTGGCTTTCAAAAAAAATGTTGGAATTTGTCTTACAGTCGTACAGATGCTGTTAATACTGCGGCGTCGGGTCCTGGAACCCGGAAGACACTGTATTGGTCATCGCAGCATGAGAATGATGTGCGGATGAAGGTGAACGACGCAACTCTGCCAGGGAGGGATCGGGAGAACCAAAACGGAACGGGGCTGCGGGCGCGGGGACATCGAATGGCGCCACTTCTTACGACGGGGTCGGTGTACCAATGCCCCTGATTGAACCATTAAAAGGGCTGACCCATGCGACAGCAGAATCAAGTAACAAATTTTGAAGCACTCCAGCGTCACAGTGTCAGCATGCGGGGAGCAATGCCGAGGCTCTACAGTACCTACAAAGGTGTGCCCGTCCTCCTCTTGGATCTGGCCTTTTCGCAAATTGTTAAGCAGGTGGCGCCATCCGCTGTCCGTCACTCGAATTTGCTCTTTGAGAATGACGACAGTATCGAATTCTTCGTACAGATTGCGTCCGACTTGTAGATCCAATGAATCGTGCACCAAATCAGTCGGGTGATAAAGGCGTGCCTGAGCTCTCTGCGCGACGGGGGAAAATTGATGTAAATCTCCACATAAAATGACGTTGATCGCTCAGACTCCAAACGACATTCCCTTACGATTAGTTTCACTTCCTTGTTTTCCGATCGACACATCGCAAGAAATTTGGCGAGAAGCGTCTTTGAAATCATGGAAAATTCATCGACAATAATATATCTCGTGTCTTTCCAAAAGGATTGCAACTTTGCCTTCGTGTCGTCGCTTACTCGACCACGACAACAGGTTGACAACATTGCCACCGTATGAGCCGTTTTCCCACCTATCAACGCAGCTGCAACACCACCAGTGTAGGCTGCTTTAACAAGCACTGTGAAGCACATGTTCTGCCCCTAGTAGTAGCGGTGAGCGATCGCGAGAAACAATCGTTCGTATATCAATCAAAGGTCTTACCCAATTTTACAAATGCGTCCGTAATCTTGGATCACTCTTGATTTCCCTGTGCCACCTTTGCCGTACAAAATCATGCATAATGGACGAGGACTGCGACGTCACTGCGTCGTGCCAACGTCTCGGATAGTACTAGATGATTGCTGACTATTTCGTAAGCACGATACTGCCTGCCTGCCGTTTAACTCATGCAGATCGATCGAGGGCATCCGAGTCGCCGCTTCTGACGACATTTTTCATTTCGATTTTGCGGCAGCAAGGTCTCCGCAAGGTCTGCATGTCTGCTGCCCCTGGAATCGCACGTTTTTGCCCCTTCAAACCGCTGACTTCGGTAATGCTACAATGACCCTCACACCTTGGTGCACCACCAAGACCATTGCCTCCTCACCCTCTGCCCCACTTGCGTGCTTAACGCCACCACCTGTCTCGCTTATTCCTTTGACTCTTTAGATTACCTTGCTGTGCCGCATCATGCCTCGCTTAGACCTTGCGCCTTGTGTTCCCATTGTAAGGTGGGAGCGCCCGCTGCGCTCGAAACGAGCACTTCTGGGCACCTGCCACACCTAAACTGAGCCTATCTAATCTGCTTGCACTGCTTCCTCCCCAACTCGTCCACGCGCCTATCGCCCCCTGCATGAAGCCCCATTCGGACTCGTCCCTGTGCCGCCGATACCGAATCCCTTCCCCGACGATCCCCTTTGCACCTAGGTTCTCATTTCTATTGCTTTATTTTCAAGTCTCAATCTACTCTACCTTGCCTACCCGCTCTCCCTGCCTCATTACTGACTTTCCTCTTGTTCTGCATGCGTCCTAAACTTGTATATGACAGTACCCGCTCGTTCTGCTTCTCGGCATCTCCTTTCCCCTTCGTTACAGATGACTTACCTCGCCGTGTGTGCAGGGTCTCCTGCTGTCACCATCGTTTCACATCCCTGATCCTTACTGCTTTCTGATGACTGGTAGACTAACTTGTTCAGACTCGTGTAGACACTCGCGCTCTATATAAACCCCCAAAAGGCCTCCTAGTGAGCCGAGCTCTCGCATTGGAGCCATTCCCCCATTCTTCTCCTTCACGCGTGCCGTGTGAACTTCTCCCTAGTCTCCACAACTCGACTTTCGCCTTGCCTAGTCTCTGGACGTTGAACCGAGCCGCCGCGCCGTCATACGTCTCGAAGTCTTCGCTTTGAGAAGTCGATCTTGTCTCCCTAAAACATCAGATAACAACCTTGTCGACGCGGCCGGTTCGCACTCACCTCAGCGGCTGTGACTTCATCCCTTGTTATCTAACCCTTGTTTCATCGAACTCACGTGGCGCGGGAACTCACGCGCTACACCATTGTCTTGTCTTTATTCTCGTTAATTTCCCTGTCGCCTCGTGCACAGACTCCTGCAGCGCCCAGTGACGATAATCTGAGGGCGCACACGCTTGCCCAATTTTTGGAACACCTGCGTTGCCAGGTTTCTCGGTTCTGAGGCCTCATCTCGATTCCCCTGTATATTCCTACTTTTCTGTGTCGATCTCTCGCATCTCCTTTCATAGATTTGCCTTACTTCTCCTGCCTGGTCCTTCGGTTCTGAGCCCTCGTCTCGACTGGTCTGTGCTACTCTACTCGTCTGCGCGGGCATCGTGCCCTTTCTCTTTCTCTTTGACTCATTTCCGGTTCGCGTTTCTTACCTTCCTATCCATTCTCTTCGTGCCCGCTGACTTCGTAGTATTATATCTTACACCGTAATCTACGATTTCTGCCACGCGATCCTGTGTTTCCACTGATGTATTTAAGCTCACTGTTCTGTGGAATAGACGGGCAGTTGAGGAGTAGCACTGAGGTTAATTGGGAACTGAAGTGAGCTACAGCCTTGGCGTGTGGGGCGCAACAATGCAGGGACGCACCGCTGTACACTAAACCGGTTGAAGCCGGTTACGAGTTTCGAGTCATCCGTGGGTTGATCATCATCCTCACCACTTGAATCGGTGTTTTCAGATGCGCTCCTTTTCGGGGAGTTGCCAAACTGGGGGTGACTCGCAGTCACTATCGCGTGACTGTCAGTGCCAGTGCGAGTCACCCCCACTGGCAGTGTAGGAAAGCTTTCTTCTGACACCAACAACGATGTCGACAGACTCGACACCTGCGCTCGGCAAGGTGTCATTCACTGTTCGTCGGCCCACGCCAGAGTCGCGTGCTACCTCTACTGGCCCCGATTCCAATGACACAGGTTTTAAATTGCCTGCACTACCCGCCCACCTCATTCAAGATAACAACAGCAGTAACAACACACCAGGCAGCCCTCTTGTGAACAACTCCCCGAAAAGGAGCACACCTGCCGATTCAAGTGATGAGGATGACGATCAACCCACGGATGAACTCGTAACCGGCTTCGACCGGTTTGGTGTCCAGCGGTGCGTCCCTGCGTTGTTGCGCCCCACACGCCAAGGCTGCAGCTCACTTCAATTAACCTCAGTGCCACTCCTCAACTGGAGCCGCAAGGCCCGCTCATCATACCTGCACTAAAAAATCGTGATTGGCGAGAACTTGCTCGGAGGCGACGGGCTGGCGCCAATGGCCGGATGTATGTCCCCCCCAGTGGCCAGGCAGGTACCGGTGCGGATGGGAGCGTTGGCGGACTCGGAACACGAGATACCATAAACTCGGGGCCGCAGATAGAAGGCCTGCAGATGCGCAAGCGTGCGCGAGTCGATTCAGCCGTTGAACCTGACCCTCCCACTGCTGTAGAGGACCCGTCTGACTTGGAGGATACTGAGGACCAACGTGCAATACATGCAATTCTTGCTAGTGCAAACGGGGATGACGATCATGAGCGGCCCACGGTCGATATCATCCCTACGACGGACGGCAGCTCTGTACGACGTGTGCCGACGGAGGATGATGCGTTCAAGCAGGACGTTGACGAGCTCCCCAGCGAGGCGACGCTAGAAGACTACGAACGCATGCCCGTCTCGCAGTTTGGGGCGGCACTGCTACGCGGAATGGGCTGGAAGCCGGGCGAGCCTGCAAGCCGGAACAAAAAAGGTGGAATTGTTGAACCCTGGTTGCCTCCCTCACGACCTGCACTGCTTGGCATCGGCGCGAAAGAACGCGAAGTCCTTGACGATGGAAGTAGCAGAAGGCGCACACCTTCCCGCCCAGAGCGCAAGTACGTCCCACTTGTGCGTATAGAGTCGGACAGGCCATCGTCGTCCCATTCGCAAACCCCATCACGCAGTCAGTCTAGGAGGGCGTCTCGATCGCCACAGCGAAGGGAACACAGAGATCGCTACGAAGGTGATGGAGACCGACGTCGAGACGGGGATCGGGTTAGGGATGTGCGGAGTGACATAGACCCCGAGCACGAACAGGACCAGGACAGAGATGGGGATAGACGGAGAGATCGTGAACGTTCACCACGTTCAGGTCGCCACGGCCGTGACCGCCGTGATTACTGACGAATTCGAATTTTGCTTCGTGCTCTACAGTAGAGTACTTCGGACCATTACGCGCGCTTCTACTGTGTATTATTGGTTCCCCTGTCATTTTACCTCACCCTCGATGAGATATACTGTATTTCTTGGGGCACCGCCACCCTCGACCACGAGTACACCTAGCGATGATGAAGTGTCCTTTCAATGGCGCACAGTCGCGTCTATCGCTAACCCAGTATCAAAGATCTTGCGAGAATCACCCAGTCGCTCAGAATCGCCAGAACGCCTCCTTCCTTCCCCTCCTCAGGCTGCTCCCTTCGAACTAACTCACCGACGCGTACACCCGCGCTGGACAATGGAGCCAGATCATACTCAGACGTGTGCGTCCAATTTGACAAGTCGAAAAGTGGTGTATTACGGAGTTAAGTAGCAACTAAGAGAGTTTGTGTACGGGAGGGGGAGGGGAGGGGGGGAGAAGGACAAGTGGTATGGATAGTAGTCTGTTTACATGCTGGAATCGTAATTTATGGTGAACCGTTCAAGGATGGGTGCACGAACGATGAATGCTGCGTTGGCGACGCAAGATTCTCAGGGAGGAAGAGCGGGACTGTCGGGATCAACTCGAATATATGCTGCGCCACACCACGTGCGGCCCCAGTTGAGCCGCGCCCCTGTGGTGCGTCTTCGGCGCGCATGACGCCGTGCACCCGGGCCTCTTGCGATGGAGCCTCTTCCCAGTTCCCATTGGGGCCGGGCGTGGGGGGGCGGTATTGATGCGCCGCGCCCGTCCCAGCTGCATCGCAGGTCATGACCTGAGATAATCTGGCACAGCCGCCCGGTTTCGACGTGTCGCACTTCGATGAAGCGCGAGTCGAAGATGAGGATGTATGGTGGGTGCCACGCGACGTGTTCTGCAGTGCCCTCCCACTCAATGGGACCCTTCGTGCGACTCGGGTCGCCATGTCGGTTCACATACAACCCGAATTCTGCGAGGAAAGATGAGCATACAGGTTGAGAAAGTACATGAGCACGCCCTTACCATCATAGCAAAGTAGAAACTCGTTCTCGCTGGATCGGAACATACCCATTGGACGACATGACTCGCACCGTTTAGCGAGCTTCTCATGGCGAGGATCGTCGCGTTGTAGAATAGTTACACTCTTGAAGCTGTAGATAACACGTCAGACATCAAAAGGTGAAATAAGGTGTGAAGGAACGAAAGACTGACTCGGAAAGATCCATGATCTCGAAGCCTTTTGTGCAGAGGATGGCGATCCTCGCTTTCAAGAAAATGCAAATTGGGTCCATAAGACCTATGCATTATGCATTACACGCCCCATTTCCCTGCATCCCATCATGGTTCCAGTGCGAGAGCCATGCATTACTAGATTAATGCATCACCAAGTTATGCATTATGAGAACTTCAACTGTACCACCTGCTTTTGGGAAAAACGCCTGGATACCTCGCGACTCCCCAGCTTACCGTAGTTCTAGCTACTGTCGTCTCAAAAATAATATGTCCACCCACGACACCCAGATGGGGCCACCAGACCCCATCGACCCACAGCTACCCACGGCCGGAAATCCGGTCAACCTCGCGACCACCATAGTCGCGCAGCAACCACAAGTCCGAACCACCAAAATCCTCACCACCGACGCACACCTCCTGAAGATGTGCATGAACTGCGGCCATAGAGATTTATCCCATCGCCTTGCCACCCTCTTCCAAACCATTGCTGACCTACTTAACAGGCCATCCCCTCCCCACACGACCATTAGTTGGACCCCCATTGCCAAGGGCCTCCGCCCGATACGCCGACTCAAGGCCATCGCGGCGGAGCGCGCCCGCCTTAACCCCACCCTCCCTCCACCCCCGCCAACTAAAGCCCATCTGCGCGCCACGATGCGCAAAGAAGCCATATCCCAATGGCAAAACAGCTGGCGGGAAGCACCCAAACGCCAACCAGCATACCTTGCGCTCACATCCCCCCCGGATGGTAAGCCCCCCCCTCTCGTGCAAGGTTTGACTAACTTTTCCCGGCCCATCTTCACCACGGGCATACGACTCCTCACGGGCCACGCCTTCACGGGCGAGTACAACGCCCGACACCGTCCCCAATCCAACGACCCCCACCACTGTCAATGTGGCGCAGCCCTTCAAACGGGCACCACGTCATCACATCTTGCCCCTTGTACGCAGCCGCAAGGCGGCGCTTCCTCCATCCCATATCCACATCCCTATCCCTCTCCACCATTTCGGCACAAAGGAAGGAGGAGCCGCCCTGGGAGCATTCCTTGCAGAGACGCAAGCGTGCCTTCGCCCGAGGCGGCGAGAGCCACCGCCGGAGGATTACGGATAGTCACCCTGGCCAAAGCGGCCACCATCACTCCATCCCACACACAATCACCTATTCCACATCACCATGCGTATATACCAGTCCATGGCACCTCCGATCAACCGGGGTGCATCGCCACCCCGCGCGCGTCTTTGTAATTACATACATGTTCGCGCGTTATAAATGCAGATTCTAAAAAAAAAAAACACTCTGCCGCTGATGCTTATGAACTGGATGTTGAATTGGCTCTCCCTAATTCTAGTACGTTCCAGCATACACGTATCCCATCATACCCGCCGACCTTGGCAGAGATACGCGCCCCTGAGCGTTCCCTCTCCCCTGTCGCGTCATTCGAGTTCCCTACTCCATTGAGTTGGTCCCTCGCCGCTCTCCCTCGAGTTTACAGACCTGTGCACCACCCCCTCCAGCCGGGTTAGAGAGTAGAAGATACGCACATTCGCAAACTCTCTGCCGAGGTATTTAACAACTCAAGACAATTCTCTTTTCGTTTCTGCACGCGTTTCAGCCCTCAGGCTAGTATTCCTCCTGCAAGCTCCTCATACGTCATACCAGGCGCTTACGTGATGTCATCACAGAACAGCCAAACGGGCTCACTGGACAATTCGGTCATTGACAGCACCGCCGCGTCGATGTGACACATGTAGATCAGCCCAACCGAGAGTGTATCACGAGACACTGCATCTCCCTTCTAAGCAAAGAAGGATCCAGATCCCATCTTTCTCGTCACGGTACGGGATCTAAGACAACACTAATTGTATACAGCACTACAGCCGGTCTCAGATCGATACCACACCTAACCTAGTGTTCGTATTCTTCGAATGCTTCGCGTATTCGGCTCTTCCACGGCCACTGGGTGTGGACACCCGAAGTCTTCTCAGAGCTGGCAGTGATTCGCTTGAATATTCTAAACTCCAAGTCAAGAGAGTTGTTGGCATTGAATTTGACCGAGAGCATCAAGTCCATAAACCCATACTTGAATGTGATGTTTTCCCGTGCCTTTCTTTGGCTCCCTGATCGCAACCGGCAGCACCGGTAAGACAGCGCCGGCAAGTACTAGTACGCCATGTCAACCAATTTTACAGCGGCATCATAGTAGGGATTTACAGTAACGGAAACTCATATCGCCATGTATGAAGATGTAATGCTCAGCTAGATCGGAATAGAACTGCCAACACTCCACTTCGAGATGTGAAACCAGTCATCCTTGCTCCAAAGCATGTCAACGTGCTTGAACGGTCATCCAAGATCTGCGGAAGAACATCCTGAAAAGCGTCCTAGCGTTAGTTGGCTATTGGAGTACTAGTGGATCGACACTACCATAAGTTACTTCCCCGTCCCATCCCATCCCATACTCCTCTCGCCTCAGTGCCTCCGATGAGGATCATGTGAGGACTCATACGGTCCACCATCTGGCATCCCTGCATCTTTCAGCTCTATGATGTTGTTCTTGTTGTCGAGGATTGATTCAGGCTCGGAACCACGTCACCGCGGCTATAATGGCCCAAGTCGTGGCGAGGCAGCCAGTTTGGATGACATTGCGAATAATATAGTTCACGACTGAGTCTGACGCCCTGACACCACTACGAGCCTTGAGAAGTACCCGTGCTAGAAAAACTACGCAGGCCCGGGGAAACAATGAATTACGGAACGATAAGGGGACGTACACGTGATGAGGCACTCCGCAACAGCCTGCATCGTGTGCCAGATAACCGATGTAACCGTTCCCAATAACGGAGACCTTGTCGTCATTTCAGTATTGATACAAGTATATGGCAAGAAAGCACTCGCACATCGGCGTCTTCCAAACCCCCACTACGTTAACTAAACCAAACACAAAGGCAATGATGGAAAGCGCGAAGACTATGCCGCTCTGGACGCGACTCTTTGTTAGACCATGAATGCTGAAATCCGAACCAACATCGAGTCAGTATGAATAGGTCAATCAAAGATTAACTGACCGATCTGCAAGATACACGTTTGCCAGTAGAATAATAAACAATTGACACAACGAATTGGTTGGTCCAGCCCATAGTTGCGCTTGGATGGGAATTAGCAGCTGCAGATGTATAACAATGTAAAACGGACGTGGGGGAACCGATGACGGGGCTGAGGGGAAAATGACACTACATATAAGATTGATGAGAACCGTGGTGCCAAATGGGGAGGAAGAAGGAACGTACTATATGTTGTACACGACGTCCCACATCCTGATATCTATATGAGTTAGCTGAGTAATTTCAGCTCTGAGAAATGGGCATGAGAGCGTACAATAGATTCTGGAAGACGACGAGGAGAAATTCTATGACGACAAAGAGTCTGTGGAAGTGTGGGTGTTGAGACAAGCCGGGATGATAATCGCTGACCTCAAGCGTAATGGGTCCTTGAAACCTGCCAATATGATAAGCGTCGCTCAAGGAGTAGAACTCACAATCCTACGTACCGCTAGCCCAATATCCATAGAACTGTTGGATCACCAGCCCAGAGAAATGCGGATTCACTATTCAACACAATTACTACTGTATTGCTTCATGTCTGAGCGCGTTGCAGTGCCTACGTAAGATGGCAAGTAAAAATTGCTCTCACCCTGGGCATGGGAGAAGGTTTATTTGGCAGTAGAAACAGTTGCAAAGTGATAGCTATAAAGCAAATCGACGTACATGCATAGTGCTACATAGGGTTCTGTACCCCAAGGCGCACACTAATGGATCTCAAAAAAAAAAAAAAGGCAAGTAAAAGTATTCCTGTGAAATAGATTGGTTATTTCGGGCTTATTGGAGCAAGGCGCGGAGTCTCACCTTGCTGTTGCGATCGCGGCCCACCTTGCGCCATCAGGATAGCAAAGGGCAAGGAGAGGTGGCCGTCAACAGAGTCGGTCATGAGTTATATTTGTTCTACGTGACAAAATTCCTGGACCACGGCTCAGGAGGCCCCGATTCTCCATAGCTGTATATTAATGGGTCTTCGGCCACGGCGAGTCCTCACCGCTGCTGGAAAAAGGCGTGGTAACACAATGACGTTATGGTTTTTACTGTAAAATGGATTTGACGACATCCAAGGTTTTCAGGTTTCCTAAGCTGTCACGGTATTGAATGTGCGATCATTGCGTTCTGTTGGAGAATTGAGGGTGCGCGGAAGAGAGCGCGCCAAGGTATTCGACAGACTTTGTTTCATTCCATTCCATTCCCCCTATTACTATAAAACCTAGATTATCAAGCGCGATTACGGACACACCAGACTTATATTGTTTCAATACTCCGACTTTTTACATTCTTGCCTCCTAGTCCACTCATTTCCTATATTGACTCTATAAATTACTGTATAAAGACCTTTAGAATTACCTTGTATCTATCAGAGCAGTGTCTAGTATCAAGCATTGTATTGTCCCTCCAAAAACTCGTCTCTTAAATCCCGCTTCTCTCGCTCTGCTCGATCTCCCGCTCGTTCCCTCGCTCGACCTCCTGCCTTTCACTACAGCGGAGCACTCCTTCGACATCCCCGAACCCTTGCCGCCTTAACCAACACCTCTTCTACCGCCGGATAATTCTGGGCAATCTTTGGCGTTGCACCACCATGATGGAAGGCAAAAAGAAAACTTACAGTAAGTGCTGACAGGAGGAGCCTTGACCGCTATTGGCGATCGGGAAGCCGCCGAAATCATCGATTACATTCAAGCATCTGATACGACAGAATGCTACATGGACGTGGTCAGACATCTCCCATACGTATTTTGAGACTCGGAGGCGCTACAGCCCCAGTATCAGAAGTCGCCATGATCAATCTACTGGTCCCTGCATAAGAAATAGGGGGCGCGGTAGGGGTTGCACCTGTCTGAAGCTCGACACTCAACGTTTCGTTGACCAGCGATGCGGTTTCGACTGGGGAAGAGCCAACACCGCACAAGAGTTGAGATACAGCTATGACAGCACACAAGTTAAAGAAAGGGCAAAGGAAAGTAGGGACCGAAAGAAAAAGGTCGGTTTGGCTACAGGTTTCTTGTGACACCCAACAATGACACTAGGAGGCACTAACCATCCGGGGGAAGCACTTTATACTTTCCTTTGAGGCCATCGCCGAGTGAAGCAGGATAGTCCAGACAAGTATTGAATTTGGCTCGGGCGCCGTAATTCGGATGAATGCGAAACCAACTCGCCTTTGCGCATTACAGGCGATGGAGCACATCATGTAGTGGCCGGCGCTTGCAACTCAAGGGACGAGATCGAGAAGGGTAAGGTGCAGTGCAAGGGCGCGCTGGAAAGGCTTACCGGGGCTATGATTAGCAAGTGAGGGGAAGAAGCAAGTGGCAAACATTCAACAAGCCCATCAGGTGTATACTGTAGTCCTCCAGGTTCAGTTAACGTTGATACTTTCCTCGGCACACCGTCGGATGTGTCCATTCCCAGCCAGAGGCTATCAACTACTCACCGTAGCACATATCACGACCAATAGACAGTCCTGTGGATAGAACCATAAATGGAGTCACGCTGGCAGACGAGCCCACAAATGGCAAGCATTGGTTATCTGCGGGCTTGGAACACCGCAACCATAGTTCGAACGCCATTCCAAAGAACTCAACCAATCAAATCTAGCGCGATACGACCGCAGTCTCCTGCTCTTCAAGTTTTGTGATATCTTATAAGCCTAGGGATTCCATAGCTTACAGACCACATAAGAACAAAGAGTGGTATCTGAGATGACCAAGAGGAAGAAAGGGAAGTCACGAATGACCCAGGCGGCGTAATCACCCGGGCCGGACCGAATTGACCCCCAGACCGACCGACGACCGTCATGGTACGCGGACTCCTGCGCACGTCAAACCTCCCTCAGCTTCAGAATCTGATCAAGCGCGACCCCGTCTCGTACAAAGAAGAGTTCTTGCAGCAATGGAATCATTACAACTCAATACGTCAGATATTTCAGATCAACCCTGACGAACAGACCTCACACTTTCGAGAGCTGGTCACTTTCATCTCACAGGCAAGGGGCCTGTTCATATATGCGAAACCAATTCATCAAATTATTCACCAGGTTGCAAAATTCTATCCTGCAGAGACCTCCGAGTTTCCTTCACATTTGTCTTGTCTGCTCCTTGAGAGCTATGGCTCGCTTTCCCCCGATATCCGTCACAGCCTCATACAGAATCTGGTCATGCTCAAGAACAAGGGCGTCATCACTTCCTTTGAGTACTGAGATTTACATTTTTATCGTAAAAACGACGCTGAATATCAGTTTGCTCAGTCTCCTTAAAACGCTGTTCCCGCTCCTCCCTAGAACGACATCCTCTTCATTGCGCGGAGTCATCCGTAAAACTATTCTCACAGATATCAAGACAGCTAACCAACGCACTAAAAACCACAAGCTTAATCGTGCTGTGCAGGCTATGCTTTTTGGCATGCTTGAGCGTGGAATGGGTGGGACGGTCTTGGGAGACAAGGGTAAGCTAAGGAGTAACCCGAACACAAGTGCAGAGGGTTTGTCGAATAGCGGAGATGAGGCCATGTGGGCTGTAGTGTTGACCAAAGAGCTCTGGAAGAAAGGCATATGGTTTGTTTATTTAGCGCCTTTCCTGTTGACTACGATTGACCCAATTGTAGGGACGATGCCAAATCGGTCGCCATTGTCGCGTTGGGATGTTTTCATCCTGTCACCAAAGTCCAGAGTGCATCTTTACACTTCTTCCTCGGCAGTGACGAGGGGTCGGAGGATAGTCAAGACGAGAGCGACGACGGCGTAGGTTCCGTTTCACCAACAAGGTCTCTCCTCACTTGAACTCCAGCAGACCATCGACGTCAAATCGCTCGAGCATAAACGTGAAGTCAAGAAAAAGACCCGAAGTGGTGACAAGAAGTTGCGCAGGATGCTAAAGACAGCGAGCAAAGTTCGGCTATGGCTGCTTTTGAACTTTTGTGGCTTGCCTGACGCTTGCTTACAGCAACGAAAACGCAAAGACACGGGAAATACCCCGAATTTCCCTGCTATTGAACTGCTGCACGACCCACAAACCTTTGGCGAAAAGCTATACGACCTCTTGCAAAAATATGACGCTCGCTTTTCGCTCGATCATAAGATCCTCATCATGCAGCTCCTGGGCCGCGTCACTGCATTACACCAGCTGACCATCCTTGGTTTTTATACATACGTCCTCAAGTATCTCACGCACCACCAACTACGTGCCCCAACGATTCTCGCTGTTCTTGCCCAGTCCGCCCATGCGCTTACGCCGCCGGACGCGCTCATACCTGCAGTTCGCAAGTTAGCTCATGAATTTGTGCACCCAGGCGTTGGGCCGGAAGTGGTGACTGCGGGTCTGAACGCGATCAGAGAGATATGTTGTCGCCAACCATGGGCGATGGAGGAGGACCTGCTTGGTGACCTAATTGCCTACCGGAAGAGCAGGGATAAAGCAGTCATGGGTGCTGCACGTGGGTTACTTCAGCTGTACCGCGACGTCAACCCTAGCATGCTTAAGCGGCGCGAGCGAGGAAAGACGGCCAGTATGGGAATGGCTCAGGGCGCTCAACCTGCTCCATTCGGATACGTCGAGAAGCCCGCCGTGGACATCGAAGGCCTTACAGTACGTACCTTTCTTACTTTTTCTTGGACCAGGATGGACTTCACTGCGCCGTAGCTCCTCGAGGATCATCTCAGGGCGATACATGGGGAAGTTGGGGCGTCTGGTAACGGGGAAGAAGATGAGGAGGCCTGGGAAGGCTGGGAAATACAATCAGAATCGTCCAATGATTCATCTGACTCCGGTGGCTGGATTGGCGTCGAGAGTGACGGCGAAGACCATCTCAGCATCAGCGACAGCGATGGCGATGGCGGGGATGAAAAGAGTAGAACCAAGCTTCCGGAGAACGATGGTCCATCTATCGAAGTGAACCGGACCTCAACACTTGCAACAACGAAGGTATGCTTATACCCAATCTTGACACTCGGACGACTTGAAACACGTTTCCACCCCACCTCTAGATCCTTACACCGGCTGATTTTGCATTAATCAATGACTTGCGAATACAAGCTGCCACCAAAGTCGTTGAAAACGGGGGTGGTACTGCTGCAAAACGCAAGCTCGCCTCTCTCGAGGCTGCCAAAAAGGCCGCACCGTATGGTGCGGACGATGCTCCAGCAGCCTTCGTCTCAGAGAGCGACATTCTGGGCCCGCGCAAAAAGGCCAAGGCAGACTACGAGGAGCGCATGGCATCGATCGCGCGGGGTCGGGAGGGGCGAGAAAAGTTCGGCTCACTGAAAGGCAAGCGAAAGAAGGAGACGCCGAGCAGCTCGACGAATCGCGAGAAAGCGCGGAACAAGCCGATCATGATGATCATGGGTAGCAAGGGCGTTAGGGGCAAGAAGAAACAGTCCTTGAGGGAGAAGCAGAAGCGCTTGCGCGCGCACATCGAGAGGGCAAAGAAGGCCCATCATTAAACGGGGATGACGAGCTCAGGCTTTCGGTCGTTACAGTAGAGTAGCTCTGGGGAATTCGATCTGTAGACGCTGCTTAATTATCATTTTCGAGTCGACTCGAGTTGAACGCATCGCCCTTCGCAGATGTGCGGAGATACCCTCGCGGAGAATAATATGGCCATGGCCCGAAGCGTTTCCGCATAGAGGGGAAGCCTGTTTAATTCCTGTTCACTATCCCCTTCCCTTTTGCGACAGCTGTCGTCTCGGTCAACGAGTCGAGATCCCTTGTCGGCGGCCCGCGGAATAACATACTGCATCCGTGGTGCTGCTACAGTTTACGGCCCAGTGCGTCTATAGCCGGGTCATAGCTGTAACGTAGATACATGTAACCATCCTCGGTCCACTTTTGATGCGGCTGGCTTTCTATCAGTGGGGTTGGGTGTGGGGAATCGAAGGAAGCCGCGGCTGATTGAGATTGGATTTTAGGGAGAAGGGAGAGCCGAGCTGTTGAAAAATTCAATGAACAATTTTTTGGGTCTCCAATGTCCGAGTCTCTCCCAGCTGTAAAACGAGGTGAGGCAGCGATGAAGTAACCCCGCATGCAACCGATCTGACAGTCAGTTGTAAGGCCAGCGTACCCGCTGCCCCTGTAAAACCCCACATTCCGTACCCTGTCCGCTCCCGCTCCCAAAACCGCTAATTTCGGCGACTCGGATGCCGTAGGCCCGTAGCACCTCGGTGCGCCACCAAGATCCGGCCCGGCCCGGTCCATCGCCTCCTCCACCCAGGCTCTGCCAGCTCGCGTGCCCAAACGCACACCAACCATTTGTTATTTTCTCTTGTTTCTCCTTAGATACCTTGCTGTGCTGCCTCGTAGCGCTTAGACCTTTGCGCCTCGGCCGGCGCCGGCCAGCTAGTACGTACCTCGTGTTTGTTTCTCATCGTTCTCGTCCCTTTATGGTAAATGCTTCCTCCCATTCTTCTCTCGCCCTGCGTACTACAGGTTGCCGCGGCATCCTACATGATATCATCTACTGAGGGCGCACCCCCAACCTAAACTTTGTAATATTACTTCGCCTGGTTTCCCGGTCCTGGGCTTTCCTCTAGATTTTCCTAATCTCCTATGTGGGCATCGCACCCGGGGCCCTCTCGTGTCTCCGTATCTCACTTCCGACTTGTATTTCTTACTTTCCAGTCAGTCCTCTCCGAGCTCGTAGTACTACTTCTGACCCCGTACTCTACGATTTTGTGCCACGCGCACTTGTGCTCTCTCACTCATGCATCTAAAGTCCTTACTTAGATTGTGGAATAGAAGAGCAAGCAGAAAGCATTTTAGAGCCTTTTGCGAACCCCACTTGCATCCTCTTTAAATATTGTATGATCTTTCCTTGAGTGCCTCAGCCTCTTGCGAGAATCACCCAGTCGCTCAGAATCGCCATAACGCCTCCTTCCTTCCCCTCCTCAGGCTGCTCCCTTCGAACTAACCCACCGACGCGTACACCAGCGGGCACACAATGGAGCCAGATACCTAGACGTATGCGTCCAACTTGACAAGTCGAAAAGTGGTGTATTATGGAGTTAAGTAGCATTTTACAATAAAAATAACGAAGCCCCCCCCCTTCAATCATGTCGTAGTCCTGTGGCCCATCGACTTGAAAGCGGCAGTCCTGCTGCGACGTGAACCTCTCCTTGGCAGAGAGTCACTTTTCCCAGGTTTCATTCCATCCACAGTCCAGGGGACGCACTAGTACTTTCTTGGCATACATATATGAACAGGACGGCCGCGAATGAAGTACATATCATAATGAGAGCAACTAAGAGAGTTCGTTTAAGGGTACGCGAGGGGGAGGGGGGGAAGTGGTATGGATAGTAGGCTGTTTACATGCTGGAATCGTAATTTATGGTGAACCGTTCAAGGATGGGTGCACGAACGATGAATGCTGCGTTGGCGACGCAAGATTCTCAGGGAGGAAGAGCGGGACTGTCGGGATCAACTCGAATATATGCTGCGCCACACCACGCGCGGCCCCAGTTGAGCCGCGCCCCTGTGGTGCGTCTTCGGCGCGCATGACGCCGTGCACCCGGGCCTCTTGCGATGGAGCCTCTTCCCAGTTCCCATTGGGGCCGGGCGCGGGGGGCGGTATTGATGCGCCGCGCCCGTCCCAGCTGCATCGCAGGTCATGACCTGAGATAATCTGGCACAGCCGCCCGGTTTCGACGTGTCGCACTTCGATGAAGCGCGAGTCGAAGATGAGGATGTATGGTGGGTGCCACGCGACGTGTTCTGCAGTGCCCTCCCACTCAATGGGACCCTTCGTGCGACTCGGGTCGCCATGTCGGTTCACATACAACCCGAATTCTGCGAGGAAAGATGAGCATACAGGTTGAGAAAGTACAGAGCACGCCCTTACCATCATAGCAAAGTAGAAACTCGTTCTCGCTGGATCGGAACATACCCATTGGACGACATGACTCGCACCGTTTAGCGAGCTTCTCGTGGCGAGGATCGTCGCGTTGTGGAATAGTTACACTCTTGAAGCTGTAGATAACACGTCAGACATCAAAAGGTGAAATGAGTGTGAAGGAACAAAGACTGACTCGGAAAGATCCATGATCTCGAAGCCTTTTGTGCAGAGGATGGCGATCCTCGCTTTCAAGAAAATGAGGTCGTATGACTCTGACGGTAGGAAGAAGTCCTGTTGGATGGTGTCAACAGGGATTTTTCTAGGAGATAGGGTATGCGTACTCGGTAGACCCGGAACCACTCTGACCGAGGTTGCCGCAGACCAAGTCGAGAGCTGAGAGACACAGGAGCCTTTGCCCTCTCGTTAATCTTGCCGACGACGGGCTCGAGTACGCGGAAAACGCTGTCCAGCTAACCGCACACGTGAGATCGGCTTGAGAGTCAACGCAACGGGGGAGCAACTTACCCCTTTTTTCTTCATGTATATCACGAGGGTTCTCCCTCCAAGACTCCCAACGCTGAAAAAGTGTACGTCTTTCGAGCCATTGAGCTTCTGCGGCGTCTGAGATGTGTTCGCACTAGTTGGAGACGAAGGAACGAGTGCCTCGATATGGTATGCAAACAGCGACTTGGAAAAGAAAAAAAAGAGTGACTTAGATAAATCTAGGGGTACGTGGGATGGAAGGGCTCCTTACCTTGTCAGCAAGAACGAGGAAGATACCAAAGTCTTCGAGCATCGCACATTGCGTGACCATCTTGAGGTGCAGCACCCGGCGCATGGCTGCAAGGCAAGAGTTGAGTTACACAGCACGGCGATAGAGGACCGTAAACCTCACATCGAGAATCGTGACGGAACCCAATCCAAACACCCTCCGCGCAACCAACCGCGACGAGAGCGCGACCATCAGCGGTAGCTATAAAGATGAACCCCCCAAGTCAGAGATTTTCCGCAACAGACGACGGAGGCGAGGGGCTGCTGCTTACTGAACGGCACGGAACAGGTGACCTTGCCCGTAAACGAGTTCTCCGTGTTCCACGACTGGTTCGTCGGCTGCGTGAGCATCGACGGGACGACGAACGTGTCCGAGCTGAGCGTCTCGACTTCGAACACCTTGTTCGACTCCTGCACGACCTTGCGCAACCCGATCGCCTCCTGCAGCTTCTCCTTCCATTCTGAGCGGGCCTGTGCCGTATCGGCGTACACGGTGTAAAGCCCTCCGAGTCGGCCAGTGTGCAGAATCGTGCACGGATAAACGGCGCGCGAGTCGGTCGCCGAGTCGGGGTTAACTCCTGGCGTGGTTACCTGTGCATCCTTGCCCGCGCCAAATCCACGGAGCAGGCCAATCCCACGCTGCGTCGCCGGATCAGTGAAGTTTGCAAGGGTCAACAGATCCAGGGGAATAGGCTACATGATACAAGTCAGCTTCGGGGGGGATATATAAGCAAAAGGAGGGGTATATATACTCGGCGGTTGACATGGTACTTCGTAACCCCATCCTTCTCTTTCGGCTTCGTCATCACCACTGTGTGCCATGACGATCAGTAACCAGAACCGTTCTGCCATATCCCCCGCGTCCTCTTGACTCACAGTAGTTATCGAACAGCAGGACAAACAACTCGCTCCATCCGCTCCATTCAAAACCAGTATCTGGCTGGCGTAGGAATTTGCCTGTATGTATGAGCGACCGATTCTCGGCTAACAAATCCATATCCTGTACAAAAGGTACACGGGGGACAAAAAGGGTGAGTTTCACACATGAAAACTGCACACCCAGCTGACGCGAGTTGAGCTGGAGGACTCACCACCGACTCGCCGGCTTGAACACTAAATTCGAATTGTACCGCCACAGTTCGACCTTCTGTGTCGCGGACGCGACGCCTGGTTCCGTTTCCTTGAGCAGCGATTTTATCACCTCAATGACCTGAGGAATGCTCTCGTGATCTTCGTGGCCCTCAGGGCTGGCTTCCATGATGCCCTTCAGCAGCAGCTCGTACCGCGCGAGACGTGGGATCGGCCGATTCACGAAGTTCTTCATGTCGAGGCGGTTTGCGTCCGCATGACGCGTACATTGCTACGAAAAAAGGGTGAACACGCATGACAAGAACGGAGGTCGTGGTCCGCAAACGAACCTCCACAAAGTCTTTGAACGTAGGGTTGTTCGCCATTTCGTCGACGATACGGTACTCAGCGATCGGATAGTTCGTAATGTACTCCATATACGCCTCACGCCAGTTGAGTGCGGCATCAAAGATCGCAGCGGTGACACTGTTGATGACTGGGTGCTCGTCGCACTGAATGGCATGAAGGCGGTCAAGCAGCCTGCGATGTTGTAAGTGCAGGGCGCCAAAGTTGTGATAGACGTCCGTGATGAAGGCCGACAGTCGTTCGCGGGGAATGATAGGTGGATCTGTCGTACGCAGCGGCTGTACGTACATCTACAAAAACGATCCCGGATCAGAAGTGATACGGGGGATGGGCGGTAATGCTCACGATGTCGATGTTCTCCAAATCGCGCACGTACTGCATCTCTCCTTTGATAAGCTCAAAGATGATGCTATCGAAACCCGGCGTCAGCACACTGGCGCTCGTATCGCATCGGGATGTTTCACCTCTGGCGCTTCTGCTCCGCTTTGCTGATTTCCGCTCTCGAATCCTCAGCAACCAAATTATGCCACTCAAACTTGCCCGTCGGACCCCTGCCCATCGCATGCTGGAAGGTCTGCAGCACACAGGCAGCCTGCAAGCTCTTGAAAGCCTGCACGGCCTGCAGGAGAAAGTCCGCGTCCGGATTGCCGTCCGCCGTCTCCTTAGCAATGGCTTCGAGCACGTGCTCGTACCGCTGCACGTGCTCCGATGGACGGTTCAGGAACACCTTGAGCTCCATCCTCCGAGCGTCTGGGTGGCGATTTGCGTTCTACGCCCCATTCGATACATAAGCTAATTTCCTGGGCGACAGGTGCGAAGAGCGCGCTCACCTCGAGGAACAGCCGGAACTCGGAATTCCCCTCAGTCTCCTCTTTTAGCCGCTTCTCCGCGAGTGGCAAGTGTCCAACGTAGGGTGGATAGACAAGCCTAAACTCTGTTGCAATCTCGAGGAAGATGTCGCCTACACACTGAATGACGAGTGACTGTTCGCGCTGGCGGATGTTGAGGACCTCGAGCAACTGGCGGCTCGCGCGGCGGACTTCGAGAAGGTTTCCAAAGACCTCGTCGATAAATCCATCGAGTTCCGTGAAGGGTATCATAGGGGGAACCGCGCTACGGAGGGGTCGTATGAAGAGCTATTTTCAAGACTGTCAGCCACAATGCGTGGACACAACAGAGAAACTCGCACAGATTCGATGATGTCAAGATCCTTGAGATATTGAACCTCTTTGGTAATGAGCTTGTGAATAATTGTCTGACGACTAATCTCGCTTTCTGGGAGTGCCGCCAATACTGCGGGATCGATGTGCGCGGCCCAGTCCTCGTCAAGCGAAACCTCCACGGGAGCCGGTGTCTCTTCCACGACGATCGTATCCGCCTGTGCCAACCCCCACCAAGTCAGATTAGGGAACGAGGAGACTAAATGAGACCCACCCTCGCCCGACGTGGACACGCAAAGGAGTAGCACAGGCTGGTATCGGAGCAGCTGGGCGAGTAGCACCGAGTCAATACTGTGATCACACTCGTTGGAAGCTCCTCGCGATCTCGTGGAGCGTCGGCAGGACCCTCCTGGTCGTCCAGAAACATGTAAACGTCCTCTACACCATCTTGGAGCACTCCCCCGCCCCATTCGACCTCGTAGAAGAAAAGTTGCTGTTGGAGGCTGCGCGCGACTTGCAACGCAATCGCACGGTTACTGATTTCGACGCCTTGGTTGATGAGGAGCTCAGAGACGATGCGAGACTGAAGTGTGGACTGCGATACCGCATACCGCGTCAGGGGGCGGTATAAACAAGTGAGGAAATGCACATACGACAATGTCCCTGCCCGTGAATGCTCGTGGGTACGGAATGCTCCCCTTGACATGAGTCCCGCGTGGCACCTGGTCGCGCAGCCATACCGCAATATTGCTGAGCAGCGCAAAGTTGACGAACGAATCGAGGCTCTCCTCCTCCGAGTCATACTCGTCGTCATCGTCATAATAGTCGTCACCCCCGTACGAATTTGTCGCATCTTCCATAGCCTCACGACTTTTGAGCCGCTCGATCTCGGAGGCCAAACGCGAGCGGGCAGTAATCTCAGATCGACCAGGCTCGGACGGTTGGCGCTCGCTGAGTGAGACGGGCCCCGACCCGGGATTAGTGCTGGAGAACGAGTCCCCACGGTCGAGGGAAGAGTGTTCCATGATGGTGTCCTTGTCTTTACTAGCACTGCTATACGTTGTCGCCATGGTGGACAGGGTCCCAACTGTCGACGTTGTAAAGTTACGCTCCAAGCCGCTCACTTGGGTACTCGAGGACGTCGAGACGGTGCTGGTGGATCGTAGCGGGTGGTCGCTGCTGGAGACTGCAAGCGGAGAACGATGATCTAATCGATCTGGTAGATACCTGGAAAAGGGGATGAGGACACTTACTGTGAGAGAGTGGGCGAGCAAACCCATGGGTTCCTGGAGCAAGGATATCATCCGAAGAATTGCGATCGAGGGCGTGCTTGGGCGGTACTGGTACTTGGGCGGGTTTGAGCGGGGGCGGGGGGGGATGTTGGAGAGAGCAGACAAGTTGGTTGAGTAGGTGGGATCATGAGGGAAGTAAGAGCCGCTAGCGTAGTTGGTGGGCGAATAAGGGTCGAGTAATAATGGCGAAACAACAGATGCATCGTCCCGGGGGTCGAGACTTGCAGGGTGTCCAGGTATCCGGGGCGCAGAGGCGCCAGGTGGTCGGAAGGATGGTTGCTTTTGCAGCGTGCTCCCGGGAGATTGAACACTATTGGCAGAGTAATTCCTCACCAGTCCCGCTCTCGATGGGCTCCACGGTTGGCCATGGGGCCCAAGAGAAGGAGAAGCATCAGGAACAGTCATAGGATACTGAGTTGAACTTGCGCCACGGGTGTGCCCAACCGGAGATGGGGAACGGGCCTCGGCACCGTTACCGCTTCCGGGACGCAATCCTGTTGGAGAGTTGTACGCCGGTCGCGGATCGGAAGGTAATCCGCGAAAAGGGGGGCGCTCTGCGGGGGCGGCGGCGGTGCCGTTGCCGTAAGGTTCTGCTGTGTACTGTCGCCGAGGTCTACGGAAGTAAGGGATGAAAAGGAGAGTTAAGCAGGGGGGAAGAGTAACGCACTGCTCGGCGCCGGGCTTGGCGGGATCATGAAAGAAGGGGTGAGGCTCGGGCATGTGAGAAGGGTAGGTGGAAGGCGTGGTAGGTGAGACGACGCCAGGAAGCCTCGGCAAGGGGCGAGGCCCTTTGCCAAGAGTGGGAGAGGTGGGATACGTTGTCGGAGAGGGAAGGGGACGGTTGTAGTCACGGGGGCTGGCAGGGGCTGAGAGGAAAGGATGTGAAGGGATGGGGGAGTGTGATGAAAGATACGAGAAAGGGACTTACTGCGGGATTGGGGCTGCGGCCTGGATGATGATGAGATATGCGAGCCAATACCTTCGTCGCTATGTGGACTATACGGAGTATCGTGATCGACGAGATTATTGGGCCTGCTTATTGAATAAGATGGGGAGAAATTTGAAGGGCTGGATTCTTCCGCGAAAGCGCTGAGAACTTGGTCATAGAGCTCTTGCAGGTCAGAATCCGCTGGAGGCGAACGATGAGGGGAAGCGATTGTCGGCATCGCTGATGAATGGTGATGGTGAGGGGAGGGAATTGAATGATATGATAACTATTTTTAATACAACCACCCGAGGGGTGTTGGCGTAGGGTGAAATATGATAAGAAAAGGTAAGGCTGGGCTGGGCAGGGCAGGGCAGGGCAGGGAAGGGCAAGGCAAAGTCGGTCAAGTCGGTCAGATCAGGGTCAAGTCATCTCCGGCACATACACACATGACCGCCGACAGTTTAGCACTTTTAACTTAACTCCTCTCCACTCTCCCTATGGATCGGAAGTGTGCATCGTCCGTGCAGGATATCATTACATCTAAACCCCCTTTCGGTTCAAGGAAGGTACCGTTTCGCTGATACCTCATCTGTACCAATCATCTCGATCAGGTTTCTCACCGAAGACGCCGATGTCTGGTCCCAGAACGCTTGGGATCATGTCGCACCCCCACTAGACCAGGATGCGACTATCCTCGCTTCACTTGCTCGTCAGCGCGCAGCACCAGTCCCGGATGACGACAAGCACAAGTATAATTTCAAACCTGCAAAACACTGGTTCGTTCCCCCCCCCCCACCTCTTTCGTATCCTTTTCCCATAATCCGTATCCATAGGGACAACTTTTACAAGGCAAACGCCTCAAATTTCTTCAAGAATCGCAAGTGGTGCGTATTTTTTTTTGTTACATTCATATTCATTTACATCATCAATGACGCGCCCGTTGAATAAGGTTACATCTGGAGTTTCCAGAGCTCGTCGCTGCTGCCGAGTTATCGGTGCGCCTTTTCATTCGCCGATATAGAAGTCGCCACAGATTAATGACCCCTCGCTACGTGTGCAGGCGGGACATCGCACCGTCGTGGAAGTGGGCTGTGGTATGTCTCTAGCGCTACGCGGCCACGCTCAGAGTCATCTTGATTGCCGTCGGCGCTTACATAGGCGCCGGAAACGCCATATTCCCGCTCCTGGCGCAAAACCGCAACCCCGAGCTACACATACACGCCTTCGACTATTCCTCGCACGCTGTCAAGCTCGTCCAGGTGCGCTATCTTTGGAGTCTAGGCTCCCCCCACCCTTGCCGATTTATTACTTTTATTGTTCCGTCCCGAAAGCACAACCCTCTGTACACAGCCCCACCCTGCGGAACCATCACCGCCTCGGTCTGGGACCTATCCTCCACGGCGCCACCTCCTGACCTAGCGCTGCGCTCGGCCGATATTCTCGTTCTAGTATTCGTCCTTAGTGCCCTGCATCCATCCGAATGGCCCCGCGCCATCTCCAACATCGCACAGGTGCGCGCGCGACTCCACCCACCACCACCCCGCCCATTTCCTAACGCACTGCCTGCCTGTAACTCCGGAGACTAAAAATGACGCCCATCTCCTCCGCAGATCTTGAAGCCCGGCGGCCTCGTGCTCATGCGCGACTATGGTCGACACGACCTCACCCAGCTCCGCTTCAAAGCGGGGCGCCTCCTCGACGAAAACTTTTACATCCGCGGGGATAACACGCGCGTCTACTTTTTCGAACTTGGTGCGTCGGCGTCGTACGCGTTTTCCGGCATCATCTCCCCTCCTTTACCTTTCCTTCCTCCGGCGCCGTCGATCGTCCACCGCTGACTGAATTGACCCGGCCGGGGGGGGGGCGGGGTTTTCTCTTCCTTTCCTTTTACACAGACGAGTTGGCGCTCCTGTTCACAGGCTCGCCGGCGCCTCCGACCACCCGAGTCAAAACACAATCGTACGAGTCGAGTGGGGCTGACGAGGAAGATGGTGGTGGTGGCGGTGGCGGTGGTGGTGATAGTGGTGGTGGTGGTGTGGTGATGATGATGACGACGACGAAAGCGCCAAAGACTCAGACGAGCGCGCAGACGCGCCGGGGGTGCCTACCGCTACCACCACCAGCAGCAGCAGCAGCAGCAGCAGCATTCCCGACCTCAGTCCTTCGAATCCGTCTGCCCCCCCCGGAAGCCGCGCCCTTCCTGTTGATCGCGCCAGTGGCGCTGACCAATCCACACACGCGATCCACCCGTACCTGCGGGATTCCGCTGCGCTCGGGCTGGCCCACCCCCTGTTCACTATCGAACAGCTCGGCGTCGACCGTCGCCTGCTCGTGAACCGCAAGCGACAGCTCAAGATGTACCGCGTCTGGATGCAGGGTAAATTCCGGCGCGCTGGGACAGGCGGATCGCCGCTAGTCGCGGAACCCCTATCAGACGCCACCCCCCCTTGAATGCGCTCTCACTCGCTCTCAGGCAATTGTGCAATCTGTGGCTCGATGTAGAAGGGAACTTCTTATCTTGGTAGTGACACATGACACAATGACAACAAAATGGTTTTTTTCAACACGTGATTGTTTCCGTGGCAAGAGTCACACAATCATATTATATGCGATTTTCCCGGGACGAGCGGATAAATATCGAAGGTTCGTTGCTTAGAAGACGGCGTTGAAGATCTTTTCACCCAAGTTGCGTGGAGGTATCTCGGGAGCGTCTGTCTCTTCGATAGTCGGGATGCCCTAGCGTGTGATATAAGTCAACCAATCTCTGCGTGATGGAAGCGCTCCAACGTGCCGTGACAAAGTCCATCTCCTCGGGACGCCAGAAGGGCGTACGCATGTACACTGACCAGCCGATCCAGAGGCCAAAGAAGATGGGGATGTTGATGTATGCGGTGAGGAAGTTCTGTGTGTTCCACACGAAGAATACCTTGTAGCCGCTGACGAGGATGAAGATCGTCGTCCAGAAAACGCCCCAGATGGCAAGACCCGGTTGCAGCGGGCTGTAGTACGCGAGCTCGGTGCGATCTCGGCCCTGTGCTCTGTGTCCACGCCCTGTGTGCAGATTCGGCCCGCAAATCAGCGCTAACCCACGACAAACAGAGAAGCGGGGAAAACGGAAACGTACAAAATTGTATATAAGTCAGGTTGATGGACCACCACGTGAAGAAGCCGGCGGTAGTAGAAAGGTTAACGAACCAGCTATAAAGAGGACTAGTTTAGACAACGTTCTCATCGAAAAATGACAAAGCGCACTTGAAGACCTTGGCCGCACCGGACGAGACGTTCATGAACGAGAGAAGGGAGAAGCAGCACTGGAGGGGCGTGAGAACTGAGTCGGGGGTCACACATGAAGAAAACCTACGCATGTGAGAACAGCGACAAGGGGCAAACCGTTCTTCGTGCAGTACGTGAATATACGGGGAGCTTGACCACGGATGGACAGGCCGTACAAGATACGCGACGAGCAGAATAGGAATGAGTTGCCGGCAGAGAACGCGCTGGTGAAGATAGCCGCGTTAATGATGGAGGGCAGGGTGCGAATGCCAGCACGGCGGATCGCAATGACGTATGGCGACTGGGCGGCAGTACCACCCCCATTGAGCAAGTCGGGGTCGTCGAATGGAACGAGCATGCCAGTGATAAGGATACCAAGGATGTAGAAAATGACGATACGCCAGAACACGCGGCGGACAGCCTTTGAGATGTTGCGGCGCGGGTTCTCCGTCTCTGACGCGGCACTGCAGAACCTAGCGTTAAAAGTAACCCAAAGGGGGGAAAAGGTGATTACATCGCGACGAGCTCCATTCCCTGGAAAGAGAAGCCAGCCTGCACGAGGACAGACACCCAACCCAGGAAGTGGTCGGTGCTCTTCTTTTTAACGAGACCAGGACCAGTGACGGCACCAGGATGCTTCCAGTACTAAACTCCAGAGTCAGGACACATTGTCAATTAACTAAACTCTAAACTCCTTACAGTGAAGCCGAGGCGCTTGTGGTCAGGACCTCCTCCAAGGTCGATAATCAGACCACAGAGAATGAGGCCAGTGATGAGGGTCACTGCAACACAACGGTCGACAGCGTCAACGTACAAAGAAGAATAAACATACGCTTGATGATGGAGAAGACGAACTCGGCTAGATATAATGTCAGGCGGTATTCTTTCGGGAGAAGCAACTGAGCCCACATTCTCCGAAGTATCGAACCCCGAAAATATTGATCAGGCAGACAAGGAAGCAGAGCACAACGGTATAGCCTGCCTGGTGCTTGTGCTAATGAGGCATGTCCCGCCGAAATCGGTTCCTTCGTCGGCAGTGGAACTGAGAGTATACGCACGTTGTCATCCCAGAAAGTAATCAGGATGGTCGCAGCCGTGATCTCGACGGGGACGGTGATACTGGAAAGAGGATATTCATATGGGGACATCTACACCAGAGTCCAAGGCTTACGCTTGTGACTGCGGAAAAACTGCGTTCAGTACTGGCTACGATCCAAGGAACAAATGCCACTTACGTAGAAGTAATTCTACAGTGAGGGCACGAACAGTGAGTCGGTGTCCGGAGAAATTTGTTAAATTGCATACCCAGCCAACCTACATTGCCGACAAATTAAACATGGATAAATAAGGCCGACAAAACGCACTTACAGCAGCACCGAAGGGAGGCTGAACCCAGCGAGCGGCTGTACACAAATTTCGCACCTGAGTTTTTCAGCGTTGCAAATCGATAGGAACTGACCGAAGTGGGGGAAAGTACCCGATATGGGCGCCAGAGCGGTCATTTCACCGAGAGAACACAGTGACCTGCTCCATTGTTAGCGAGTATTTCTAAGGAATGTCCGACGATGGACGTACGAATATGCCACCGTGCCAACCAACATGTACGCGAGCAGGGCGCCAAGAGGACCGGCACCCTGTAGTGCAGATCCTGACCCAAGGAATAGACCCGTTCCAATCGTCCCCGCAATCTGTACGTGGATAGACATGATTAGGCACTTGGATGCAGATAACTGCGAGCAGAAGGCACTCACGGCGATCCTGTAGAATTGAGAAAGGGGTTGAATGCAGTGAGCTATGATGGGATGAGCAAAAGGACAGAACAGACATCTGGACATGGCGCTGCTTCAGGCGACGCTGAACACGGTCAAGGTCGGACTGGTCAAAGTGGTAGGCGTTATTGTTTGATACGACATTTGCTGTGGGGTGGCCCTTCTCTAGGGACTTGTCATCGAAGATGTTGCCATCTGGCTCGTACGTCGTCGACATTCTGCAAGCGACCTCAAAGACACTCGTGAGGGCCGAGGAGCTCTGGCAGCGTGGGAGGAGGAAGGGTAGAAAGAAGGGTGGGGTGGAGTAAGGGCGGAGTAGAACCAGCGGTGGTTGTGAGGAAGAACCATATGGTAGTTATAAGGCAGTGATGGATTAGTGTCTGTTCCGCATCGCGAAACCCTTCGAGATAAGACGAGAGCCAGACACGAGATAAGACACTGCTACCTTGTCGGTTTCTTGGAGATTACTGCTACTTCAACTCACCTCGGTTCGCAGGCCTGAGAGTTTTTCCGCCGCAGTCCACCATCTTGGTCCGAATCAGTATAGAAACGCACAATTGACACTCAATAAAGCCCGCCTGGACTAGTGTCCACCTAACCAGGGTAGTCGAAGACAGCGCGCATGATCATTTTTGACTAGTCACACGGTTAGCAAGAAGCGCAATTCCTCGGATCAGAGCTTCTCAGAACAAAGGCAGTCATATTGGCCGTCTGCAGCCACTCCCCGGCGAGCCGGGCGTAAGACATACCTGACCTTACCGATGTAGGGATGCGGGAGCAGGCGAAAAAAAATGTACAGTACTGCAGAGCTTGCACCCGTGGTATTCCTTCTACCATAATTAGCGGTGTTGTGGCACATGCGCATGATGCGCTTTGTGCCGGTGGCGCCGGTATCACCGAATATTGCTCCTGCACATGATAACCAATCTCCCGCCGATAAGCACTCAGACTTGAGTAGCCACGACAGTGCCCCTACGTGTTGCTCTTCAGTAGTTGTGGAAGATACAGCAGAAACTTCGTGGGACCGCGGAGCGCGTGCGCTGCCATGGTATTTGATATTCTCAGACATCGAAGGTGAACAGCCACCCAAGCGCAACATGTGGATGCCTACAGGAAGCCCCACACTAAGAGCGTAACCCCTGCGATCCATGTGGACGTTATTAATGTAGGAGATAAGACGACAGCTAGATACATTAACGAGTGTTTACTGACCTCAGTCTTTGGGGAAAAGACTGAGGTGGTACGGCTACGCAGTATCGTACTATAACGAAGTAAAGTCCGAGCGAAAATAGGTTTAAACCGAGGTGAGACGAACTTGAACGAGAGTAATCAGACTATGGTACTTCCCGTGCCGCGGGCCAAGGTCCAGCCCGTGCACCTCCAACATCCCACGGTCATAACCATGCCAAATGAACATAGCTTCTTCACGGCGGCTGGCGCCACTGGTCCGGTTCTATTTTCTCCACTCTTGGGTATTCTTGCGCAGCCTAGCTGGCCTGAGTGGTGTCCTGGCTGTACGTTTATGCGATTGAAGAATACAGCTGTTTATAGTGGGTGGAAGTGGTAAAACGAAATTCGCGCCAACAAATACTTCGGGTTTGCACTAGCAGTACCCAACATGTCCAATACCGATCCTTTTCCCTTAACAATTGGATTCTTGACCCCACACATGAACTCCCAGTGGTTCACATTATAGTATGCTGGGCGGGACATAGAATCGCAAGTGCCATACGATAGGTATTGCCGCAGACACCATATGCTGTGAGGACGGACCCAACCAAACCCAGTGATACGAAGGTACGCCACTCGGGTGAATATGGGCCCTAAATCGAGGTCATCGTGATCCCATGGCTATGCAAGAGAAAAAAGCAGCGTGATTTTTCCAGGAGCGGATCAATATTTTGGGCTCTGCCCTCGCACAAACACACCCTTCTGTAGGGGGCATGTCTAATTACAAAGTGTCAAGCCATCGTACGGAGAGCTGTCAAGCGACCCCTTGCATATTAATACGTTACTGAAAGAGGTGGGGTGATGTTATATTCAGTAAGCCAGGAGATATGCGGCAGTCGCGACGAATCAAGCCCTTCAAGAACGAGGCCGTCGGGGAGTACCGTGACGTATCGTTGAACCGTGATTAAAGTCATGGCAAAAATCAGTGTATCATGCTCCTTAAAATAGTCATCGTAAGTCTCGGGAACCCCAAAATTTCAATCGAAGCAGATTCAGGTACCGTCCCCAGAATCGAAATGGATTTCTGGGGCAGGTTGCTTGGGGCAGGGAAGAGGGGCTAGATACGTACCATGTGTGTTGTACTGCGCCGGGAGCTTGACTTGATCTCCGCTCGTAATACTAATACATTAGACAATGATTCCATGCGGTCGCTCTGCCTAATGCACCGTAGAGTGGCTGCACTCCGTGCCAGGACAATAGAACTACGCACTGACCTCCTCTCATATGGCGGAGGGGAGAGCCTTGAGATAGCTCATCGTTTATTACGGGTTCCAAGGCCGGAATTGAACGAGAGGACAGAGGGTTATAAAAAGGGATATGGCAACAGCAGCAGCATAGCCCCTGGAATGTAGCATCTGCGTTGAGAACGTCCGCAACGTCATGTCCTATTTCTTAAGTCACGGTTTAGCTGGCGTACACTGGGGGTATTAGCGCTGGGGAACGGTTAGCGGAACGGAACGAAACGTGTCGCGGCCCTTGGTCACGTGTGCGCTGCCAGTCGTCGTATCGTGACTTGACTTACGCTCAGCATCATACCGCAGTCTACAGCATAAGAAACAATGAGCAGCGGGACGGCGCGCTTGAAGCGGAGGCTGGATGAGCAGGGCGTAAACTATACGAACAAGAAGGCCGTGGAGAATTTCTGTCTGGTGCGTTCATCCGCTGAAGTGCTTTGATATATAGAGGGTCAACCCGCCTCTCGCCCAGATCGGTACACCATTGCCTCCCCTGGAAAAAAAGGACGTCAATGAATTTGTTCCTATATGGAAACAAGATGTATGCACGACAGATTGCCCCTCGCTGTTCCCTCTCCGAATGTGAACGTACGTGGCACTGTAGGTTCGAGACGAGAAGGGCCGTAGGCGACTACACGGCGCTTTCACGGGCGGCTTCTCTGCAGGCTACTTCAACACCGTCGGTTCAAAGGAAGGTATGTTTGCTTCACTGCTCGTCCATCATCATACATGCCGACATTCTGCAGGATGGGCACCATCAACGTTCGTCTCGTCGCGGTCGGGCCGTGCCAAGCAGAAAGTTTCCCGCCCCGAAGACTATATGGATGAGGAGGATCTCGCAGAGCTCCGGGAAAGTCAGATCATGACGGGCGTGAAGGAACAGCAACAGGGCGACACGTTGGGGGGCGCTCAAACTGAATCGGCGCACGGGGATTCCGAGCAAGAGTGTGTTCCACTTCGTACCCTTACAGACCTCGCCACTCGGGGCTGAATCTATCAACAGTTCGATCGCCGCTAGCATACAGCGCGCGCTGATGCCTCCACTGGAAGACTCGCCCGGAGTGCGTGTGCTCAAAAAGATGGGCTGGCGTCTGGGGCAAGGTGTCGGCCCGCGCGTCTCTTGGCGCACGCGCAAGATCCAGGATCTCCTCGCCGCGGGAAAGTCGATCGATGGTGTCGACATTGATGCGCTCGATGACGACGAGGAAGCGAAGCGCCACTTGTACCCACCGCGCGACACGGCCGTGCCGCGGTTTCCAATGAAATCAGACCCACATGGACTCGGCTACGCAGCTGGCCCAGGACTCATTGAGAGCCTTGGACAGAAGCGTCCCGGGTCAAAGGGTCCAAAGCTCGCCGGTGAGTGGTAGCAGTTGGGACTTGGAAACCCTGGCAGCGAACTCACTTCTGCCCAAAGCTGGGTTTGGTCTTGGCGCATTGAACGAGGCCGAGGACGATGACGTTGATGTTTATGATTCAACATCTCGCACGGACCGGACTTATATGCCCTACGATGCTATCCGTGACGCAGACGAGGGTGCAAGTGTCAGTCGAAACAAGCCGGGTCAGAAGGTCGTCGTGCGTGTTTTCTAGCTTTATGTGTGCCAACGCCTAGACAGATCATTGGCAGGCCATACCAACCCAGCAGCAGTTCCCAAACGGGATAGTCGTATTGTCTGGGTTTGTTCTCTCTCCGGACCCTGTGCAGAAGGAGCAATGGTGACTGTTACTCAATAATTCGTGGTTATTCGTCTCATCGTACATGATGCAGGTTTCCTGTGCCTGAAGTTCCACTTGGCTGGAAGCCTGACCCTCGGCGAATATGGCAAAAGGATTCTAACGTAGATGATGCTGCGACATCCGCATCGACACGAGCCACTATGTTCGGAAAGAAAAAGCTGACTGCAGACCAGGTAGGATTTTACCATTTTAACTTAGCCCAGTATTGACATGATGCCTGTAGCGCGGTGCCATCCTCGGTGAAACGCCCCTCCCATCAACACGGTCTATATTCGACTACCTATCCAAGGAGGACCGCGAACGAATCGAACATGCTGCTGCCGGTCTCCATCCACCCGCCTCTGATTCTACACCAGCTCCTGCGGAGACACGTCCAGCACCATCTAGCATACCCTACACCGCCCCCGATATAGCGTCTGCTGCTCTAAAGGGCTTCATGCCATTCACCAACGACCCTGCTAAGCAGGCGCGATACATTGCCTACCTTCGCTCGCAGTCTACGCCAGACCACCCCGAGCTCTTACCCCCCAAGCTTCCTGGCCAAACTCTCGAGGCATACCATAAAGAACTGTCCGATTACTCGAAGGGCGCGGGGATCTTCAAGCCTGTCTCAGGTGCCATGGCAAGCCGCTTCACGACCGCCGCTGTCGTCGAGTCGGGCCCAAAAGCCGTCGAAGGTCTTCATCAACCCACACATGAAGCAGAGCCAACACCGACGCCACAGCAACAGGAAAGGAGCGGGAGAAGGAGACACAGCGGCGAGAGGAAGAGGTGCAAGGCTCAAAGGCTCACGCGGCGCGCACAGGCATGTATGGCGCGCTTACGCGCGAGATCGTGCCATGGCAGCCATCGCGGTTATTATGCAAGCGCTTTGGCGTGAAGGACCCGAACCCGGACATCACGACGGACACACCGATGCCCGGGGTGTCACGGAACCAGGCGCAGGGTCAGGGAGACCACGCGTGGAAAGCGGAGGAGGCACTTGCCGAAGCGGATTTGCAGACCGCCACCGGGACTGCCAACGCCGATCCGTCGTCGTCTACCGCGGGTCGTCGGACGGCGCGCGACTTGGAGAATGTCGGCCTCGGAGAGGACGACTCGCAAGGCCGCGATACGCTCACGTATGTGCGTCCGAGCCTGGATATTTTCAAGGCCATCTTCGCGAGCGACGACGAGGATAGTGACGATGAGCCAGAGGAAGGCGGAGGCCAAGAAACGGGCGCCCCGGACGCTGGCCCGTCAACATTGCCAAAGGGACCCGAGGAACGGCCGACGGAGAACACGGACAACGGTACCATTCCCGCTCACCTTCGGGCTCACGATGCCGCCGAACCCGCCCCTACGTACGCGCCACGATCCGCTAACGGGCCACCGCCCGGCGCGGAGAGAGTAGACGTCGCCACGTTCAAACCCGTCTTCGTCCCTCGCGGGGAGCGGGAAACGCAGAAGCTACAGGACAAGAAAGACGGTCGTGGGAAGGACAAGAAGAAGAAGGCCAAGGCGATAGTGTCTTTCGAGGACAACGAGGAGGGTGCCGCCCTGGCGATTGCGCCGCAGGCCGACAACAAAGACAAGGACAAGGACAAGGCGCGCAAAAAGAAGAAACGTCGTAAAGAGGAGAAGGGAGATGCGGAGGGCGCGGGCGACGGAGATGTGGAGATGTGGGTCGAGAAGCCACCACCACAAGCTGTCGCGGATTTTATCGACGCCCCCGAGCCCGCTGAAGGGAAAGTGCGGCTTGAGGGTCCAACTCCGCCACCTACCTCGTCGACACAGGCGCGAGTGGCTGAGGGGCCACCAAGGGGTAGAAAGAGGGCCATTGATTTCTTATGATGATGCTTGCATGTCACAGTAGCACTTTTCCATTATCCAATCTACCCTACGTAATTAAAACTCACGTGACACCCTCGATCGATACGCCGCGTCGCCGCCGAGCGCGTCGTCGTGGCGTGGCGGCATCGGCGAGATCAGGCTGTACGCGTGTTGCTGGCAACAATTGCGCGTACACACGGCTCCTCCGAGTCAAGCCTGCGCACCTCACTCCAAGGTTCCGAGATGACGCATCCTCACGGCTGGCGCAGTGCACCACGCGAAAAAGTACTATAAATGCGTCTGAGTACGACGCAGCATCCAACATACAACTCCCTTTTTTGAGTCCTACCCCGGATCGGACTTTAATCAACAACGCACCGTTCTCCCTCCCCTTTTTTTATGCACCCCCACCACCTGTACTGGCACAAGCACCACAGGTTCTATAACAGGATGTACGGTCCCTCCCGCTTCGTTTGGTTTACCATCGGCTCCGTCGCCACTTGGGCCTGGATGCGCTCCCACCACCACGAAGGCGGCTGCTCCTCCGCGCGCGTCTGCTATGACTCCCGCGCTCAGCGAGAGCGCGTGGCTCCCTACGGGTCCGCCGGCTATGGTCACGGTGACCAGCAACCCCAGCAGCAACAGCAGCAGCAGGACAAGGCGTCCTGGGGCTGGCGCCAAGGCGCCGGCGCACCACCAGACTCTCGCTTCGATGCCGCTGCCCGCGCACCCAGCGATGTAAGCGCCGACGGTGGGCGGCAAGGGCCAGCAGCGGAAGCGCCGCAGTTTCCCGTCGACCCAGAACGCGAGCGCCTGCGGCAATTGGGCCGCAGCGCCGAAGAGACGGTACGTGTTTTTGCTTGCGATCACGTTTTTTTGCCCAAGGAATGAATATGACCAATGGGGAACAGATCAGTGGGATGTCGGAAGCCACCATCGATAGTATGATGGGCGGCCTGCAACGTTTGAAAGAGGTACGTCCCTAGTCTGAGTTTGGGCATGGGAGAACCTGTGCTGACCATCACGATGTCGTGTGATCATGGGTAGCGCCTAGCCGAACGTCGCAGTCAGCAGCTGCAAGAATCCCAACAACGCCCTCCTACTCCAGCTGCTCCAGCTACTCCACCGGAAGACCCGTCTCTTCCCCGTCACTGGGTGTAGGCGAACTAGTCTTGATTGTATAGGTATCCTTATTCTCCCTGCTCCTTTGATCCGATCCAGCACAACTCCCGATACATATATTTTCGCGACTACCGTTCGTGTACAGCGTAACCTGAGAGAGACTGCTTCTGACTTCGACTCCGATACAGTATATTGTGTCCATAGATACTTAGGCCATAATCGTGATCCGGCGTTTTCCTTAGACGGGGACCTCACCGACCTCTGCCACAATCCCTCGACGCCGTGTAACATAAGAGGGGAATTGGATGTCATTCTTGCCTTGTTCCTCAGCTGGGGGCACCGTCAGGATGAGTAAGAAAGCATCACAGGGCACATACGCGTAGAGTGCCAGAAGTAGACTATAAGACCCAGGAGGACCACTGTGAAAGAAGGGAAGTAGAGCCAGTACGGTTGGAAGTGCTGTGGCAGTCGCGCGTCAAACGAGTGATGGCAAACGACGAGTGGAACGTACAAAGAGGAAAAGGCCTGTGATAAAAGTCAGGCATGTTTACAGCAGCTAATTAGCAGTCAGGTGCGTACCGAAAAGCAGACCGAAGAAGTCGCTGGAGAGTAGGCTCAGGTTGAAATACGCCGAGGAGGCCAGGCGATAGAGTAACGGCGCGACGGTATACAAAATGAACATCGCTGTGGCATCGATTAGCATCCTGTGGTCCTATATGCAACCAAGATGTCCCGCACCGGCTGTGTAGGCAAACAAAAGCCCAACTGGAAACCAAGTATGAGCGTACAAACCCGAAACGGGGGCAGAATAACAGACTATTACGGCCACTCCATGTAGCCGTCTTCATTCCATTGTGTTCGAGGATAGAAGCCTGAACGCCATTTATGATTGTGCCCCACATGCCAAGCTGGCCCACGACTTCGAACAATGGTCGTCGGCGCACAAAAAACTCCTCAGTCGCGTTTGCTAAATGCTTTCCGTCAGCTCCATTAAGTGAGTGTTCTCATTCAAAACGCACTAAAACCGTAGAGCGTCGCGCCGAGAATCATGAAGCCGTCACCTTTGCCCTTGTTCAACGCATGCCAGTCCTTATGTGTGAGGTGATCGGAAGCCACGAGAAGCCCCAAGCCGGTCACGCAAATCATACAACCCTGGGGGAGTGGTAAAGCGAGGGTAAAGAGTCAAGTGAGTAACATACAAGAATTTGCGTCCAGTGGTAGCGTGTGCGCAAATATATGTACGTAAAGGTCATGCATACAGGGATTGCCCATCTAGAAGAGGTGATTTAAAGACCATGCGAGCTCTGCGTAAGAGGGACTCACGCATCGAGGAGCATACATGAAAGGAGATTTGTGTATTGGTAAGCCTGGGACGTGCTGGGTTAGCACTCCACTAAGTAAGATGAATACTAGGAAAAGTGAGCTGACTTTTACGACCAAGAAGTTACCTTCCACGTCGCAGGAGGCCAAGATGATGTCTGTGCTGGATATCAGCGATGCTTTAAGGTGCACCTAGACATTCGGATAATGCACACATTTCCACCCGTCTTTGTAGATCACCTTGAACCAGCCACCAAATCCATCTAATGGCCTGACGTAAGAATACTTCGACAGTCAAGATCGCCAACTGAAAGCATACACTGATAGATCGTGTAAGGTGTATAGACCACGAAGATGGAGAAGTATCTGCACATGAGCTCGTCAGAATGAGTGTCCATACTCCAAATGAAAGAAAAGGCAGGTACAAGAAGAAGGTCTGGGTGGTAGGCAACTGCCAGTTCCCAGTCGTCAATTCCTCAGTGGTGACGTTGGTGCACGTAATGCACAGCGAGACGACTTGGCCAGCCAACAGAGATAGGATGAAGCGCCTTGTCCATAAACTCTTGAAGCGCCGCCATGAACTGCAGAAGAAGGCACCGACGGAAGAGTAATCGATCTCTGGGCGAGCGATAAATTGATCGCCGGGAAGGGGGGAGCTAGATTCCTCTGTTACAGACTTTTTTTCGTCGTCTGTTACATAAGGAGGTGGAGTTTGGACGTTGGACATGGCGTCAACAGTCGCTGCTTCCTACTACTAGTAGGCGATGGACGCAAGAAAGAGAGAAGTAGCGCGATTCTCCCCCAAGAGACCGATTCGGAGGGATGTGGTCAATCGGTCAAAGGTCATCATCTTCCAGAGATTCTCACAGATAATAAGAGGAAAAAAAGACCTCAGATTGCCAGATGCCGATAAGACGGTCGGAACCACGTGTGAACATCTGGTCGTGAAGGTCAGGCAGGCACACTGGCAGGCACGGGCGCTAGGCGAGCCAATGCTCGCTGGTCAACACATTCGTTATCCGAGGGCTTCCCCATCTCATATCAGATGTCCCATAGCGCCGCTGGTAGACTCTTCGGGAGTCGGGTCTTTTTTCTAGGCTCCGAGCCATCGCCTGTGTCGTCCCCTGCTCGTCTCGACCCAAGGTTCGACTCAAGGTTCAGGGCAGATGTGGCGGTGTGGGGCGTGTGGGGATCCCAGATCGCGTAATTTACTTTAACCGCTCCTGGAAAAAGGCGGCCTGATCTAGTATTTACCAATCCAACGTCTGCGGCTGTGGCTGCGGCATACTCATTAGTTGGCCGCTTCCTGATCACCGTCCACCTTCAACGCCGCCAATCTGCTTTTGGCGATGTTCCCAACGTCCTTCAGTGCCCTCCTGACCTCCGATACCCACTCCTCGCTTCCGGGCTGGTAGACCTCCTTGCTATCCCCCTCTACCCACGCGTCGCCTATCCCGAGCTTCTCCTCCATCTCCTCCATGATCATCTTCCTGCTCCGGCCATTTACAAAGGTAATATATCGCAGGCCCGAATACCTGCGCTCGTACTCTTCGTTGAGCACCAAGAGGCGCGCCAGAACTTCGGGCGGGGTCGCGTGAGCAGCCTGTTCACTCGCGCTCAACGCAGAGAGTCCCTTGATTTCGCCAATTCGCGGGTGTCCTCCCAGGAAGTTTGTTTGTTGGTCATATGACCATCCGTCGAGCACGCTTATGGCGGTATCTATGAGCGCATTGTAGGTGTGGTGCGGAATGTGGTCTTGGGATTGCGAAATGGTGTCAACAACGGAGGGAACGAGGAACTCGAAAAGAGCGGGGGACGGTTCAAAGAGCGTAGCGAAGGCTTGCGCCAAAGGAGCGTCCTGGGAGATGTCTCGAGACGTGTAAACATAGGAAATAGAGGGGAGAATAGGCTGGCTAGTCATGTCCCGTAGTTCCACGAGTTTCAGAAATCGGTCAACGTTGTAGATCGTCTGCCAGTGACACCACACCAGCCCAGCCGTGGTGGGCCGGCCCGTTCCCTCTCGGACCCGTTTCCTCCCGGGCCCGTTTCCCTCCGTCCTGACGGTTTTTCGAACCAGCGTTCTCAAGACTATAACAACAATGTCCAACAACATCTTCTACACGGATTAAGAACAAATGCGGCTATCCTACATATCTTTCTGCCTTTCAAGTGTCTTTGCAGCGCAGCGCATCAACCATCTCACCGTCAGATAAAGTACATGTTTTGAGGACCGGGTGCTTTGAAGCCTTTCCGCCACACGGAAAGGTCGAAACCGGCCCCACTGCTACCAAAGTCGGAGTATCCCAGGTTTTCATCGAGGTAGAACCCAGCGCGCGTGCAAACAATCTGATATTCGCAGTTAGCGCGAGAGACGAGTGTAAACATAAGTAACTTACATCCGCGTCTGAAAGTGGTGATGAAGCTCAGTACCGGTCTCGATCATTTTTAGTAGAACTTACAATAAACGGGCGCAGGTATGGATACAGATCTTGTGCACCTGGCATACGCATAGCATAGGAAGTAGCTGATTTGTTGCACTCTTTATAATAACCAATGAGAAAAGGAGGAAAAGGTTATGACAAGGGGATGCTCACATGTCTATGCTAAAGCCAAGCTTATTGTATAGGACAATGTAATGACTTGGCCTGCTTGCTGTTGGATAACAGAGTCAACTGCCCAAGTTACTACAACCTGAGACACTTACTCCCTTTGAGGCCTGGGTGGCTTTGGAGATAGAAATCTGACTTGTGGGGGCTTGCAACTTCCTTATCCACTACCAGGCCACCAAAGACATTTCCTGTCTTATCTTTGATACTAATAGTGGATTGAGATAAGGTGGTAGACACATGGAAGTAAGCCTGACTTTGGCCCAGCTCCTTGGAAGAATCTCAAATGGTGTCTAATTGCACTGTGAGCAACAGCAACAGCCAGGAAGGGCAGCAGACCTTCACCTTTTCCCCACAACAATGAAGATAAGAGGCACAGGGATGCCTTTAGGTACACCAGCCTCAGGGATCTCTGCAAATTTGTCCCATGCATCTAAAAAGAGTATATGTGTCATGTTATTCTGAATGAGTGGACCATCTCCATACCTGAAAGAGCCTTGATCTCAATTTCTTCAACAGTTTGGTATTCTCCCTCAGACACCCCATCACGATAGAAAATGATCCTCCTGGGGCTAACACGATTGACGTGAAGGAAATACCGAAGTGCAGTCTATTCAGGTGTAAGGATAAGCTCAACTCTAAAAATCCTGAATATGCTTACCAAGAACATCTCTTCAAGCTCTGCAATCACCTCTAAACGAGGAGCCTGTACTTTAGTGAATGCTGCGTAACGACTGAAGGTGACATCAAAGGAGGACACCAGGCTCGCGATGGATGGCCTGTCCATTATCCCCGGGCCTGGGTGAGTAACGTCGGCACCTGTTTATTACAACTCAGTAAAAACCTCTCAAATCGTAATTTGTTCACCTACCTACTACCATTGTAGGTTCCTTGTTGAGACCGGTATATATCTGGCCGATGGGATGGGAATTGATGCCGCCGAGTTTAACATTGACCCTATATTTAGTGTGATTTCCCTGGTCACATACAAAAGAGGAACATCGCACTTTAGCGCAACGTTGTTATAATACTGATCGTTGGCGTTTCTAAATTTCATGGTTTTCTAACAATAATTAGACATCGAATCAACAGCCTAAGAGGCTAATACCTACCACACATTGCGTAGCCACTTGTCGGGTGACATCGCCCCAGGCTTTCACAGCTCTCCGCTGAGCGGCGGCACTATCGGGAAGAACGACGAGAACCAGGCAAGGAGGCCGTTGCTTAAGACCAAGTTCGCTGGACCTGGCATCCAGTTGTGCTAACGCGTCCTCCAAAGCCTAGGTGGTGTTATTACGCTGCGCGTGCCCCAGCAGAGCAACACCTACCTTCTCCACGCCACCAGCCGCGGATGCGGGTCGGCCGCCGACGACCTCAATAGCTTTGAGAAGTTAGCTCCGAGAACATGGTTAGCCTGATGCAAGCTTACCCATCCCTAGTGACGACGTCAGACACGACGGCTAGAGTTAGGTCAATATGCTCACCCAGTCTTTCGCAGCATTGCTTCAACCTCATGACGGACTGCTCGACGTCTGGTAAAGGGAAACTTTGCGGCGCAAACGAAACTACGGCCCACAAGCTGCGTGGAGCAGGACGGAGGAACTGCCGCCTTACAACATTCCACGTGCCGTGCGTCCCCGTTTGCTGTTCTGTGTTAGGAGTTGTAGGCCATGCCTCGACGGACCCGACTCACCCTCTCCGCTTGAACTGAAAGGTCAACGACGGACCCTTGATATTGTATGTCGGGAGGCGGAAGTAAGCGAGCGGGAGTTTCCATAGGCCGAAGGTCAATCTGCATGCCAATCTGAGAGAAAAAGGGCGAATTCTTGTAATCTAGAAACTGTCCTGGCCTCAGAAACGGTGTCAGCAATCGACAGCGCGAGAGCTCACGTCGCCGTTGACGCCTCGCTCGATCGCCTCGATCCGTTCCCGCGGATTTCTGGTTACGTGCTGCAGGACTTCGGACATTTGCTCGGGCATGAGCACCTTCTTGAACATCTGCCCGCCAGCAATGGTGCAAATTTCCGCGGGGACGATGGTCTTTTGTTGGACGTTGACGCAGATGCCAAACAATTTCGGATATCGAAGCCTGCAGCTGTATTTTTCATCGTAGTAGTCCTGAGGGTACACGGTCAGAAATGCCATCAGCAAAAAATCACGGAACAGACCTTGATTGTCGTCTCCTCGTCTCCCTTCATGAAGGCATAATTCCCGACGTTGGGAACAAGATCCTTGATCGGACGCGCGGGGCGACGTCCTGCAGGAACCGAAACTGTGACGCGAACGCCTTTGAGAACGCTCCTCAGCAACTTGACGTCAGTTTCGCTCAGGCGTTCCAAGTCTTGCATCTGTATCCTCCGACGAGAAGATGAGAACTTGGAGAGGAATGTGCATGCCCAGTCAAGAACAGGCATTTCTTCGTAGCTAAAGCAGGGAGACTAAAGCATGAGATATGTGCGAGGTAGGAACGAGTAGCAATAAGTCGTACACAATCGCATGCGAGACATCAACGTTAACGACGAGCCCACGTATCGTGGGCCGCACACTCCTGAAACGCAGGGGACAGTGCGTAAGAAAGAGCCTATCAAGGAGAGACGGCAGATCATACTGGAAGAAGCCATTCCAGATGTTAAAGCCACCGCTCAGGGATTTCTTGCTCGCAGAGGTGAACACAGAGCGGCTGTTGAACGTGTTCGTTTTCCTAGCCACGAGAATCAGCCAACGGCTGGCCGGTGGTTCCCCCGAACGGCGAAAGCGCGGAACTCGCTTACAGCATCGGGGCCTGTCGTATCACAATCTGCAGGAACGTGAGCGCGATTTGGCTGACGTCCGAACCACCCGCGAAAATCTCGTTCGCGCGACGGCTGAGGTTGCTAAATTGGGCCAGAGGGATCTGCGTCAGCCACGGGGGGAGGCGATAATGTGCGGCCACGACGGGTATATTTACATGTCATTCACTTTCGTCAGCCTGACGCGGAATTGACCACGGGTGCTCCCGGGGGGCTGCGGTGCGTCGCTCATACTAACTATGAACTATTTGTTTTTTTTTTGTGCCAAATGAGCCGAATGAGCTCCACCTTGTGCGGCTAGATCTAGCTACACTGCGGGGCATTCTACAATGTGATGTGATCCAATTCAATTCTGAAAGTCTGACCAATCAGATTTTAAGGATTTTGCCGACATAATCGATCACATTGTGGAATGCCACCCCCAGTGTAGCTGGACCTAGCTAGACCAGAAGCAGGTTCGCCTCACCTCCGCCGCGTTGCCCTGCATCTTCAAAGGCCCCACGGAGAACAGGTTTTTCTTGCCGTCGAAAAAAGCGCGGGGGTTGAAGACGGCCGGCGCTGTGATATTTTGCAGACGGTGGACGATCTCGTGTCCACGACGGCTGTTCAGCTCGGCGTCGCGTCCAGGGCGCTCGGCGACGGGAGCGATGACTACAATACAAAATGCGAGATTGAGTTGTACGTCGCAGATAAGGGTCGCATAGAGCGTCCACCACGTACCGACTGCGACCAGAAAAACACGTTCGTTGGTTAGTCGTTCGATGGACAACAAACGTCAACGGATGTTTTGGATCGGCCCGAGCGGGCAAAAACTCACCATCGTAATGGTATATCGTCTGCGTCGGGAGGGTTCTGATGGCAAACGTGTTCGCGAGGACCTTGACTGGCCTGCCAGAGGTACCATACTGGCGCGCAACGGGCACCACTGTTTGAGACGGTTGAGGTTTGGATTGCATAGTGCCAAGTATGTTTACAAGATGTGAGTAGGAAAAGATACAAAAGGTTCGAGTACAAGTAAGGGAAGATACAAGTTGGTGGTATACAGGCGGTGGGGATCGTGGTCGCACTAAGCGAGGACTGCGTAGGTCGTATTATCGCTGAGTCCCAGATTCGCGCGCAGCGCGACGCACAAGCCATCACGCTTTGAAGACCCCGGAACACTCCTGCTTTGTCTATCCCCTATCCCGTTTCATTTCAACATCCGAAGAGTCAGTCTTCCTAGACAATCAACTATTTTCCATTTTCATTATCCTCTCATGATGGCGTGAAGATGATATATGGGTATGCGTTCATCTAATCCAGCCATTATGATAGGAGTGGTAGAGTCAGCTTGTCAACATTGTAACTTTGGTCATTCGGGGTCCAGGTATCCCTACAATTGCGCAGTGCGCAGTCACAACGTTTTGCAGGACATAGGCGTTACCTGATTCAGGCCTAGAGTGACGATCTTCGCCATCACTTCACTCGAGTCACCACTTTGGGCGTTCCGTCTGGGGGGTGAGAAGCTCAAAGATGACGCTTAGATTTAGCAATAATGCCGATTGGACGAGACGATGCACTTGTTTGGCCAACATAGGTCACCATTACCAGTAATCGATTGATTAAATCAGAAAGGATCAAACGACGGATCACATTAATACAACGTCTCAACACTGCACACATGACATGCAGTAAGACCCGACCGAAATAGATCTGCGAAAATGCCCTGAACACGTAAAACAACAGAAAGAAGCCTCACATCGAGGTTACGCAAAAAGTTGCCCAGCCATGCTCATTTCTGCCATTTATCGTCGTGAATCTAGCTTGAACATCCACTCATACGGCCGAGTGTTCACTGGCGTCATGGTGGGTGTCGGGTTCGCGCCCGCTGCGGAGGCGGCATTGCTTTCTTGCTCAGCAACAACTTGCACACCCAGCACCGTGGGGACTGAACTCGGCCCTGGGACTAGTGACGTCAAGGAGGGAACAGACGTGAGCGTATCTAAAACTGGTGTCGAAGCCGCAGAGCCTGATTGAACAGAAGGACCAGTCGTGGTCGGTACAGAGCTCGAGCTAGAAGTTGTCGCCACCACAGTCGGAGAAGCTATAGCCAGGGAGCCAGGCGCTGAGCTTGCCATCGCAATTGCAGAAGAACTTTTCTCAGTAGGGAGGGCACTGGTACTAGACTCTGCTCCTCCCGTAGCCGTCGCCAGAACGGAACTAAACATTGTGCTCACAATCGCTGGGGTGTCCAGTACCTCGGGGTCGGCAGCCACAAAGACCAAAGCTACGGTTTGGGAGAAGTTGCCTCCAGAAGTATCTGAGGGTGCAGTCGAGGAAGAGTCCGCTGCCAGGACCGAAAAATTACTCATCGGAGCCCGATCAGTACTCGGGATCGAAGTTGTGTTACTGCTGTCCACCTCCGTCACACTCGCTAGGGAAGCACTCTGAGGTGTCGTGGGATCGACATCCCCAGTACATCCGTTGCTCCCTGAATCTGTCCCGTCATCTTGCCCTTGGTACCACATGGGCCTCACAATTCCCGTATCCGGGTTGTATGCGAACACCTGACTCCGATGATCACTGGCCGGATCGTCAGTGCACTCCTCCGCTGTAAGTGGGGCTGGTGCCGGTGGTTTGGGATCGAAGGTGGCGCAGTACGACACGATACTTGCCGAGGTCGCATCAAACATTGATAAACGAAGTGTCACGGGCATCTCACCGGGGGTGAGCGTAGAGCTAGGAGAGTCGGAAGAGGAAGGATGAAGATAGATCTGAGTCACGTTCGCCTCTGATGCATTTAGGACAAACGCAGATGAGGTGGTCGAATAGTCGGGCGTAGCAGAATCAGACGGCGCGAGGACAAGGGAAGCAATCCGCTCGCCATCCTGTGAGCCAGCAACGGGGCTCTATAGGAGGATCAGAAAAGTTACGGTCCATTGACGAGGATACGCACCATGATGTCGATATGCCCAGGAACGCCGTCTACACTACTCCGCTTGCTCAACGACGGTATGGTGAATAGCTCTTGCCCAATGTTGCGCTTCGCGTTATGTGGAACTACGTACGATTGGCCTTGCTCCCCTGCGATGAACACTGACCGGTCAACATGAACGTGGTCATTATCGCCAGAGACGATTATTTTCTCGTGTCCATCATGGTGGTGGTGGTGATGGTGAGGCGAACGTCGGGCGTGAACATGATCGTGGTCCCCAGAGACGATAACCTTCTCATGCGAGCCATGGTGACGATGGGGAGCGCGGGGACGTACTTCGCGCTCGTTGTCTGCAGAGATGACAGAGGGAGGGCGGTCGCGATCGAGTTCTGGGTCGCCCCGCCTAGTTTTCAGCCCATGACGACGACGGTCATGGTGGTGGTGGTGGTGGTGATGGTGGTGCGGCGCGCGGACATAAAGGGGATGGATATCTATAAATTCAATGGTCACTTTAGGATGATGAGAACGTCTGCTCTGCACGCTATGCTTACCCCCCAGCTTCTTGTCATCGGACCACGACTCACTGGGTCTCGGGAATGGATAAAAGCGACGGCCCTATTCAAGCGAGTAAGAAAGATCACTACTCGTATTGGGTGATACTTACTTTGCCTTTCGCCTTCTTGTCCTTCACGGACACAAAGCCAGTATCAGCATGCGGAGCGTCTTTGGTCTTATCACCTGAAGGCACATCTTCCTCCTCATGAGAGCTGCCATCAGACAGATGCTTGCCGTCACTTTCGCTGCCCGAACTACCGGAGCTATCATCCGAGCCTGCCTTGCCCTTCTGAGGGGCCACAGGGATCTCGGGAACAGGGAGAGGGATGACAGGGGGACTATCGTATATCTGAACATGTTTGTGAGCATCCCTGGAGGCAAAACGATGCGCATCCGCGAGGGCGGTTCGCCCATGGGGGGCGGGCAAGGTCTGTGCCACCTCGACCTTTGTCGAAGCAGCGTCCGAAGCTCGTAAGTGCAAGACTGCCGCATCAGAGACGGGCACCAAAGAGAGGGTGGCGAGAGTGCTGAGCGCAGCCAAGAAAGTAAATCTAGAGGAGAGTGCGACCATACTGGAGCTAGTGACGAGCAGCGAGCAAGCAGGGCAAGCGAGGAAAAATTCGAAAGCAAAACGAAAGCTTAAAGAATGAATGAAAAGTCAAAAGTCGAGAGCGAACCAGTCGCTAGTAGAAAGTGCGATAAAACAAAAGAGTCTCCTGGACTGTGGTGGTTGGGAAAAAGAAACACAACCTGTGGAATACAATTCAAGTGCCCGCCATAAGGTTGCCGTTACGTTATCATCACGTGATTTAGTAGGAAGCGTTCGGGACGCCAAATTTGTGGGTTGCACTGGCACACTACTGTACTGTACTTGTAATGTTGCTTCTATCAGCAAGGACACTCATCCAATGCTCAAAATTCAAAAGGAGTCTATCATCCATACGTGCAGGTTAACTCTTATTTCCCCCCTTTGACCCCCCTCATCCCCGACAACAGGAACTACAGGCGGCCTTCCGCGATCCCAACTCCCCATTTCACATTCCTGAGGGCTCGCAAGGACCCGCTTCTCCGGACGAGCAGCCCCCAGCAGCGCTATCCGCTGCGGAAGAGGGCCGCACATATTTTGAGGATCGCGGGTTTGATCCCACCAGCTTCTGGGAACAGCCCATAGTCTGGGGTGACCACGATTCCTTCCAGTACGTCACGGGTCATCACCCTCAAGTTGGGCCTATCCCTCTCACCTCCTCGCCCCATCTACCAGACACGTCAACAACGTAAGATATGGTGCGCACCGCTTGCCGCAGCACCTACTAGTAACACCTCCCGGCTCACACTCACGCTCACCTCGGGGCAAGTCCGCTTCTTCGAGTCGGGCCGCATACAGTGGATATCCTCCATCGGCCACGAGCTCGGCGGGCCCGCCCAATCCGACGCGTTCCTCCGCGCGCGGGGCAAATCCTTCATTCTCAAGTCGATCGCGGTCAACTTTCGTCGACCCGTGCGATACCCCGATACCGTGAGTGAAGCGAGGGGCGCCTGCGTGCAACACCTGAGATCATATGAATTGATGAAATAAATAAATAAAAACGCAGCTGCTGATCGCTCACAAGCCGGCGCCGGAGCCCGATCCCAAACGCGCACGTGTGCAGTTCCTGCTACACGGCACCGCGTTTTCTTACGCACAACGCGCGATCGTCGCGGACTCGACGAGTGTGATAACGTGGTACGACTACGACAAGCAGGCAAGATGTGACCCCGGCGACGACCTTTGGGCTCCCATCCTCACACGTATGAAGTAATAGATGGAATATCATTACCTGGTATAATACGTTGCCCTCGACGGCCGTTTCTCTTCTTCGCAGACACCGAGTTAGATCTCATGTTTGCTTGCTTGTTTGTTGGTACAATACTCTAACTCTACCACTGAGTTTACAATGTGACCAAATGATCGGAATGGGACACGATAAAGGGACCGAACAATGAGAGAAAAAGGTACAACCGCGTGTAAAAAAAAAGTACCAATTAAAGTTAATGTTATGCATCTTCGGCGTACACACACCCGCGATGTATGGTTGGCTTTAGTCAATAATGTTGAGCTCCCGCCGACGTGTGCGCGCAAACTCGTCCTTGTACGTGTTCCAAATCCTTCGAATCGATACACGAGTCAGAGACTTTCGATATGAGATTTTGTGTGCCCCACTCACCGCATAAGCTCCGCGATATAGGCCTCCTGTACCTCCCTAATCTGTTCAAAGGTTGGATTGTCCGTCTTTTGAACATGAACTGGGCGGCCGACTGTTGGCTGATGTTAATTCTTTATTGCCGACATGAGAGCGAACCGCGACTCACTGACTGCGATGATCTGCCTGCGGTATGGAAGCAGGCCCCAATTATCTGCGACAACGCCAGTTTGACAACGTGTGGCAAGATGGCCAAATAAACCCACAATTGAGTATCCCGCGTCCATGAAACAAAGGGAGGGTAAAGCCAAAGACGTTTTGGAATTTCTTTTGGATTTGGTATAACGTGGTGCCCTTTTCGTTTGGCATTTGCTGATAGATCTAATTGTGAAATTGTCTCAGGCGTAAGGATAAGCCAGGGCGGCAAAGGAAGAGAAGAACGAACGTCATTCTCGCCGAACGAAAACACCGGTACAAGGTCCGCGCTACGCAGCGTAACATCAACACAAGCAACTGCACGGTAAGGGTGGGAGGCCATACCCTTCCCGAATTGCAAGTTTGATGAACCCCAATCTAGGAGCACAGCCACACAATCTACCTCGCATAATCACTGAGACAAACCACGCACCTTTTCCTCAGCGTCAAGTCCGCAGTTCCAGGGTGTGCGCTCAGACTTTCCGCGGCACCACCAACGACGATCGTGATGGCCGAGCCGTTTCCCTTGCGCAATATTCTCTCGCACGAACGCTTTGATACGGAACACACGCCCAAGAGTAACAGGATCTCGCGGTAGATCGGGATGGTGAAGTTGGAAGTAAGCGTAAGGAGATGCGGGCTTACGCCCGGGAAGCCGCGCGAGAAGCCAGTCGAGTCGCTGGCAAAGTTGCACATCGCACCCCTTTTGGAGTTGGGGCTTAGTAGGACCAGGGAGGGGGAAATGGAGAGAAGCCTACATGCTGATGATACCTAGGAACAAATGCGCGTTCAGAGAAGGGATATGCGCGCAAGAGAGACGGGGACACACCATGAGGGTGATAGCCAAACAAGTAAGGCCTATCGGCCGGGAGGTCGCACTCCTGCGAACTGCTCGAAACACTTGAACAAACACAGACGCAAACACGACACTTGCCTTCTTGTACCTTGGTGGGATCGCACTCCATCAGGTCCCAAAGGATCACGGGAAGGAGAAGAGGGAACATACGACGCTGGATAATACTCTGCGAAAAACTTCCAGAAGCGGACGCTTCGGAACCAAGATGACATGCGCCCTCCACGCTCAGGTGCTGAGTCGATTTGAATCCATATGATGTATACGGCCATGAAAGGCCACAGCGGTGGGTACGAGCTACATGCCGCCGCCGCACGTCAGAGAGGTTGGGGGGTGAGGGTGGGAAGGTGCACGGACAGCAGACAGAGTGTCAGGAAAACACAAACGGGGACCATGGTGGTCCATAGTGCGACGGCGATGGTCTGCAGTCGACGCACTCGAGGGATCTTCGCGGGGACAAAACTGTACGCGGGGAAGCGAACAAGGAGCGTGAGAGGCCGAAAGACAAATATGACAGAACGAGCAGGAATGGAATGGACGCACTCGACACGCGCTTGAAGGGCGGCCACGGGCCGTAAGGGCGTGACCGATAGTTTTGAAAGACGATCTCGGAGTGAAGAAGCGGAGAGCGTGCGGTTGGAGCTGGACAAGTCTAAGCGCTCCGGCATGGTTGGGGTTTGTTGGTCGGGGGTGGTGGGGGTTGTTGTATAAGTGGACTCGGGGTAGGAGTGTCCCGAATGCACACGCGCGGGCGTCCGTGTGTGGCAATGCGCAAATCACAGACTCGGAACCGATCTGGCGTCGGCGTCGCCATATAAGGGTGCTCAAATTTTATGAAAGGTAGACACCCTCAGGGGTCATTTCAACTTTTGTGGGGTAAGGACCGGCAATGTTCGTGTTTGTACTGTCCCCAGATCTGATCACTCGTTCCAATCACTCGATCTGATTTGTGGCTGGCTCGTATCCCTCGAGAAGTCACTGAACACAGTCCTCGTAGCTCTGATCCGCCAATATCGCTTGTCTGAAGGGGTACCAAAAGTGAGTAAATGACGTCATCTCCATGTTGCGCCTCAAGAAAGCGACTGCACCTCGCTTATAGAAGGTTTCGCTTTGGAAATCATGTCAGGATTGGTCACTCTCTTCGTCTCGTCTCTAGACACTCGCTCAGAACGTAGATTTGATCTTCAAATTACCATTTCTCAGCTCAAGGTCTCTAGTATCATTGAAATTCTCCGTCCTCCCAGGGTCTGACAACTTTTCTTACAGCAAAAACTCGAGCTCATCACTGGCATTCCAGTGGGGAACCAACAATTGGCTATTTACAACGATGATGCGGACTTGCAACCCACAAAAGTTCTCGATGACGATCAGCGACCACTAGGCTTCTATAGTCCCGCAGACCTGCAGGTTCTCAAAGTGAGGGCGCAAGATTCGCTCTCTACGCAAGGGGCTGATCTGTATCTACAATTAATGATCTAGGTAGTGGACACCAATCCATCGACAAGTCTCACTGGCCAATTGACAGATCTCAGCGGGGTCGACAAGTTCGAGTTGTCTGATGAGCAGTACGCGCTTCGACAAGGTGCGTTATCAGATCAGACCCCTTCTAACATGTTAGTGTTGACCGAGTCACGCAGACTCGGTCCTCGCCTACAAACAACGTCACAAGGTGGGTCGCTTCGCTGACAAGACCGAGCCGACACCCGCACCACCTCTTACAGTCGACATCCCGATCGGGTCTCGGTGTGAGGTCGAATCGACCGAACCAGGTTTACATAAGCGTGGTACGGTGCGCTACGTTGGTCTAACAGACTTTGGAAGTGCAGGAGGGGTGTGGGTTGGAATTGAATACGATGAACCGATGGGGAAGAATGACGGGTCGGTCGAGGGGAAGCGATACTTTACATGCGGACCCAAGTTTGGTGTGTTTGTACGACCGGACAGGGTAAGAGTGGGAGATTATCCGGTAGAAGACCCATTTGAGGATGAAGAAATGTGAGGCACTGTAGTTAGGAATAGTCGAGAACATCCGAGTACCTTAACCTTATAATTCTCACGGTGTCCTCAAACATCTCACAAGGCCGCGCGTCCCTTTTTAAAAGTTGACGTGTACCAAAGTCTCCCATTTACTCTTCCTTTCCTTCAACATGGCTAACCCAAGCGGCGATCCTCCTGGCCCAGGGCCCAATGATACTTCCACTGCCATCCTACGACCGAAAAAATCGTAAGACATCTCTTACTCCGCAACGCGCTACTCGACTTCTGATGTCGCGTCATAGGCCCAATCGCTTGATTGTAGACGAGGCTACTTCTGATGATAACTCGGGTACATGGCCCCTTGACCCCCACTTGTCATATTTGCTGACCCGTTCACAGTCGCCACCCTCAATCCCGTTACAATGGAATCGCTTCAGCTCTTCCGCGGGGACACCATCATTGTCCGGTTCGTCCTTAGCTCTCTCTGGGATCTTTGTGGACCTTACGCGTTGTATTAGCGGGAAGAAACGGAAAGACACTGTCCTTATCTGCCTGAGCTCCGATGACGTCGAAGAAGGTCGTATACAAATGAACAAGGTTGCGCGTAATAACCTTCGCGTCAAGCTCGGCGACCTGGTCAATGTCCACCAGTGCCTTGATATCAAATATGGCAAACGCGTCCACATTCTGCCGTTTGATGACTCGATCGAGGGCTTGAGCGGCAATATTTTCGACGTATACATCAAGCCTTACTTCCTCGAGGGTGCGTATTCGTACCGCTTTTGACCGCGTCAGAATCCTTATCATTCCATCCCGTAGCTTATCGTCCCGTTCGCAAAGGCGATACTTTCCTCGTCCGCGGTGGCATGCGGACAGTCGAATTCAAAGTTATGGAGACCGACCCATCGGAATATTGTATAGTTGCACAGGATACCGTCATTTTCACCGGTGAGCTATTTCCCACTCTCACATCCTCCACGTTCTCATACCAAGCCCAGAGGGTGACCCCGTCAAGCGTGAGGATGAAGAGTCCAACCTCAATGAAGTCGGCTACGATGACATTGGTGGTGTGCGCAAGCAAATGGCCCAAATTCGTGAATTGGTCGAGCTTCCTCTACGTCATCCGCAACTCTTCAAAGCGATTGGTATCAAACCCCCTCGTGGTATTCTTATGTATGGTCCTCCCGGTACAGGAAAAACCCTCATGGCCCGCGCTGTGGCCAATGAAACCGGCGCTTTCTTCTTCCTCATCAACGGCCCCGAAATCATGTCAAAAATGGCTGGCGAGTCTGAAAGCAATCTTCGTAAAGCCTTCGAGGAGGCTGAAAAGAACTCGCCTGCTATCATCTTCATCGATGAGATTGACTCCATCGCGCCAAAACGTGAAAAGGTTAGCTCATACATCCTCCCGTCTGTTCACGTCACTGACATGCTGGTAGACCAATGGCGAGGTCGAACGTCGTGTCGTGTCACAACTATTGACCTTGATGGATGGTCTCAAAGCACGCTCAAATGTTGTGGTCATGGCAGCCACCAACCGACCCAATTCCATCGATCCAGCCCTTCGTCGATTCGGTCGCTTCGACCGCGAAGTCGACATTGGTATTCCTGACCCTACGGGTCGTCTCGAGATTCTTCGCATCCATACAAAGAACATGAAGCTGAATGATGACGTTGACCTCGAGCAGGTAATTATATGATGTTTTTGCAGTGTCAAGTCCTGTTGATCCAGTTTTCGCAGATTGCTGCCGACACCCACGGTTACGTCGGCTCCGATGTCGCTTCTCTCTGCTCTGAAGCTGCCATGCAACAAATCCGCGAGAAGATGGATTTGATCGATTTAGACGAGGACACGATTGACGCTGAGGTGCTCGACTCACTTGGAGTCACGATGGATAACTTCCGATTTGCTCTTGGCGCATCGAATCCTTCTGCTCTTCGCGAGACTGTTGTCGAGATTCCCCAGGTCTCTTGGGACGACATTGGTGGCCTCGAGAAGGTCAAGCAGGAGCTCCAGGAGACCGTGCAGTACCCGGTCGAACATCCGGACAAATTCCTCAAATACGGTATGCAGCCATCAAAGGGTGTCTTGTTCTATGGGCCACCTGGTACTGGTAAGACCATGCTCGCCAAAGCCATCGCGAGTGAAACCCAGGCAAACTTCATCTCAATCAAGGTCTGATTTGATTATGTATCATAACGGAGCGTAATTGACACGTGACTCAGGGCCCCGAATTGCTTACCATGTGGTTCGGTGAATCCGAGGCGAACGTTCGTGACGTTTTCGACAAGGCGCGCGCTGCGGCACCTTGTGTCATGTTCTTTGATGAACTTGACTCGATCGCCAAAGCGCGTGGTGGCTCATCTGGCGATGCCGGCGGCGCAGGTGATCGTGTGCTTAATCAAATCCTCACGGAAATGGATGGCATGAACGCAAAGAAAAACGTCTTCATCATCGGTGCGACTAATCGTCCCGATCAGATCGACCCTGCGCTCCTACGTCCGGGCCGCCTGGACCAGCTCATCTACATTCCCCTTCCCGATGAGAAATCACGATTGTCTATCCTGAATGCGGCGCTTCGCAAGTCGCCTGTGGCGCCCGACATTGACCTCGCCTTCTTGGCAAGGAACACCCATGGCTTCTCTGGTGCCGATCTGACGGAGATTTGTCAACGTGCGGCCAAGCTGGCTATCCGCGAGAGCATAGAGGCGGACATCCGCAAGGCACGCGAGCGGGGGGAGAAGGAAGACGCCGGGGGTGATGCCCAGATGGAGGAGGATGATGACGAAGACCCAGTCGCTTTTATTACGAGGGAGCACTTCGAGGAAGCAATGAAGTACGCGCGTCGTTCTGTCTCGGACGGCGATATCCGGCGGTATGAGATGTTCGCCCAGGTGCGCTCCCTCCTTTCCCCTCTTTGTGTGTTGAGATTTACGGGCCTCTTCCTACTTGCAGAACCTACAACAATCACGGTCTTTCGGTTCGTCTTTCAAATTCCCGGAGAGCTCAGGTGCACCCAGCAACACTGGTGCCACATCGAGTAGCGGAAATGCCTTGTTTGCCGATGACGGGCAGGACGACGACTTGTATGCGTAGTAGTAGAACGCTTGGCAGTAATTCATTGTTGGATCAATACGTCTCTCGGGCCTATGATTGCATTTCGTGACTTCTCAAGAATGATAGACTTCTCGTGTATAATATACAGTCTGCCCGAATACTGAATTCATCCATTCAGTTTATGGCAGGTCAGACCACTACAGTAAGAGCTTGCTAACTGGTCTTGTGCTCATAGAATCGTATTTGTGATTCACTCTTGGCTCTTTCGTGCCCTAGGATGATCGATGATGGGGAGATGCGGTTTTTACGCAGTAATGGGCAGGGAGTTCGTCTCTCAAGACAAAGGCCTGTGCTTGTCCACCTAATGGTGGGTGAGTGAACAGGGACCACACTTCTATTGGATCAATTCGACACATTGTGGGTTGACATGGCCCCGAAATGGACAGTATCGTCTGCGAAAGGTCCATCGCATCATTATCACATCTCTGCCTATTTCGCCAGTAGCACTAGTAATTTATAAATGGATCGACCGAAGCTGGATTGTGCAAGCAACTCACTATGAAATCCCCGTGTATGGTCAAGGATCCTCTCAACGGCGTCAAGCTTGGAAAGTAAATGTTAAAGTAAATGTTCTTCTTAGTCTTGATTTGGATGTCGACCCTTCTAGCGGCTTCGAAGGCAGAAGGCAGGCAGAGGCAGTACCTTGATTGCTTAAGATGAACCAGGTCTACTCGTATCCTAGCTACTTCCTTGCTACTGATCTGCCATGCAATGGACCACACGCTCCTAATAGCCCCCAAATGTCACAGACCAACGCAGTTAGTAGCCAATGGACTATCCACTGAGCGCAGATCAGGCACAGATCATTCGATTGCAAAATTACTATGCGGAAAACAACACGCGTTGTCACGCGACAAAAAAAAAACGTAGAAGGAAATGGACGTAGAGAAGGACTACATATGATTGCATCCGTTCGACCGTTGGAATGACTTTGGCATAGAGTGCACGACGCCGCGTAACGTCAACCGGCCAACACAATGCGTAGACAACCTACATCGAGGTTGCTCATCCTCTGCTTGATGAACAGAGAATAGGAGCAACCATCTTCTGGTGGCGAGACGTGCCACAGGGAGTGGGGATGGAGACAAACGATGCGCTAAGATTGGGTGTTGACGCCTGAAGAAAGTATTGAAAATCCCCACAACGATGTTATTCGGCAACTAACTTATTCTGATTTACCTCCGGTACCTGCAGTAACAGCGACGGCAGGCCCAGAGACCCAGGATGGATCGTCATCTAATGACGTCGAAGCCAGGTCGGAATGTTTAGAGATGCAGTGACGTTTCAGGTCATTCTTTCGTCTGAAGGGCCGTTTGCAGCTGCTGTGAGGACACACAAAGCGCTCTGGGATCTTCGGGTCATGGGTTTCCATGTGTGTCTTGAGGTTGTATAGACGCTTGGAAGCTGCAAGGAGTAAGCTAAGGAAACATTTCCGATGAATCTGTCTTACCATGACCGCATTTGGGGCATTGATACTTCCTAGTAGGTCCCGAGCGAGGCTGTATGGCCGATGCAGCCTGGACGGGGAGGACAGCGGGAGTAGCAGCTTGCTGATCGGGGAGGGACAACGTGCGGAGGGGTGGAGAAGCTGAGGGAGAATGGGGCAGTGAACCGAAGGAGGTTAAACCATTGGGGAATGGAGACGGGTGAATAATGCCATCTATCGTATCGACCCCTCCGTAGGCCGAATTGACTCCAATGGATTGAAAGTTCAAGCCCAACGGCAGTGAATGGTCGGATGGAGGGCCTGTGTCTGAATATTCGGACGGACCGGAGTCGGAACTGGACTCAGTGGAGTAGGTGAATATGGTAGATGCTGGCGCAGGGTCACAGTGGGAAAAGGTATCTCCGAGAAGTATAGATAGCTGGAAGGACCAGTCAAATTCTAGTTCCCCGATATCTTTATCAAACAAGTTTGCGTCCGTGTGTTCGGCACGGGTTGTTCGCAAGCTCGCAACCCTGCCTACGGCACTCGACGTAAACTTGTTATCAGATAAACCGGGATGAGGAGCATCCACCGAAGTGAGCGCATCCACCGGAGTGAGTGCATCCACCAGAGTGAGCGCATCCACCGGAGTGGGCGCATCCACCAGAGTGAGCGCATCCACCGGAGTGGGCGCATCCACAGTGAGCGCATCCACCGGAGTGGGCGCATCCACCAGAGTGAGCGCATCCACCGGAGTGGGCGCATCCACAGTGAGCGCATCCACCGGAGTGGGCGCATCCACCAGAGTGAGCACATCCACTGTGACCGGAGTGAGTGCATCCACCAGAGTGAGCGCATCCACCGGAGTGAGCGCATCCACCGAAGTGAGCAGATCCGAGTCGAAGAGAGGCAGTACATCCATGGCACTCTCGTTGAAAGACAACGGCCAGATAGTACTTGATTTCGTGGACATGGCTAGAGAGATATGAAAGAGGCAGAGACGTCGAATTCAAGCGATATAAGGGAATTCGAACGTGCTGCGGAATCAGAACGTGTCACAAATATATGTCAAACAAAAAAAGAAGAGACTGCGCCTTTCCCACACACATGGCCATCATTTCCGTCCATGCCACTCCCGCCCGGGCCCGTAGTTCCCTACCAGGACCATCTATTGGATCACTCATACCAACGTACAACCCTGTCATTTCACCCCTCAGAAACTCTGCCTACTTCGGATCTGCCGGTTCGTGTAGGTTCTACGTCGCTGATTTCTATTTGCACACATCGCATCCGCCCATTGCCGAAAGTGCCACAGAGCGCATCACAAGTGTCATACAGGTTGTATTGCAATAGCACAGAGTGTCTACGTGTGGGTCATCAAAGTACAGCTGCGTGTAAGAAGTGTGCGTTTTCTGGCTTGGGAGATGTGATTTAGAAGTACGCCACAGCCGATAGCTTATCTTGAAACCCATGGGCCATGTCCGCGCGCGTTAGCGTCAGTATCGAAGGATAGGTCGAACGATGTAAAAGAAAATGCGGTGTTGTAGTAGCGAATGTGGTGACGAAACTCCATTGCTTGATAGTCATCCCCGGAGAGGAAGTGTTGTGATTCTGGTGGAGGACCAGGGGGATGGGTAGACAGACCTAACTCGGATGCTGTTGAGCAAGCCAGTGAAGAGCACCACAATAGACACAGACCGAGTTGCCAAACATGCATGGGGAGAGAGGTTCGATATACAGGCGCGTAGGTTTGGGGAGAGCCCGAATGGCAGCAGAATAAGCGATGCGAGGGTGACAGTGTCATAGAGAACACCTAGAGAAATTCAACTAATAGACTGCCCCTCAGAAAAAGCGGGATCATGATAGAGACAAACGCAGAGCAAAAAGACGAGGAAGGATATTGACAGGGATCATCAACCATGGCCTCAAATGGTATCAGCGAGGCCCGTTTCTTCCGAGAGGTGTCAGGTGGGCCATCTAAGGAATTTGCCGAATGAAATGAGGCCAGATCACCAGAGTGAAAAGTGATGGTATACGGAGTGTGGGAAGGAGAGACTAATGCAGCGTGAGATGGGGTGAGGGAGGGGAAGAAGACGGCACCACAAACCCACTGGTAGGGGCAACGTCTTGTAAAAGAGAGATCGCATCATCCAGAGGGATAACAGGATGGTCAGAGCCAGGGCACGTCTCTGGACACGAGGAAGAAGAGGCTTGAACTTGCTACAGGCGCTCACGTTCGCTTCTAGCAAGCTGGTCGATCTGTCTTTTGGAAGGGCTTGATGAAGCCGTCAAGGCGAAGGTTGACGATGATGCCCGGCCGATGAACTGCTCACGAAATCAACTCCGTCATGAGCGTGATGCGGCGGAGTCCGCTTATAGGTCAATTAATGTCCAATATACTGTTATTGGACACTAATTGACCCCGCAATTAACTATAAGCGGACTCCGCTTATCCGTTCCTGCCTCGCTCAAGTTCATTTGTCAGTCGGTTATTTGATCCTTAGTTCAGTTGCACCTTGCGGTGCGGCTAAGGTGTTGTCTTTACTCGTGTTAAAAAACTCGGTCGCCCGAAATTTGCATGGATGCTCTAAGGTACACATCCCGAGTCCTAACCGCCCGGCCTTGGCCGCCTAATAGTAGTTCGAGGGACTACAGCTCAGCGACGCAATGTTCCTTGCGCCGCATCGCCCTCAGAAGTGGTTCAGCTTTCGTTTCTATCTTCAGGGTACGCTGCAGTCTTGGCAGGCGTAGATGCCACCGTCAATCACTGTGTCTCAAACCACACCAGGGTAAGGACAGGGGGGACATGGATCCGAACTACAAGTACGAAGCAGTGTATTACCGCCACCAAGCACCGCAAGAAGAATAGCGAGCACAAGGAGATGGCCTGGGAACACCGGAACAATGACATACGATCCACAGGCTGACAAAGGAACCTCAAGTTGTTGGGCGTGTGCGTTCGTTTCGATACTTCACCACGTGAGATCTCAAGGACCAGCGAAGCGAGGCGCCCGTACCACCATGCCCTGAATACACACGCGAGCGGGTTCCTCTCGGACAAACTGCTGCCCTTTCATTGTGCGGTCATGCTGGCTGCTTCGACGCGACGCGAAAGCCGAGAGCGAGACTTGTGTGTACGCGCGTTCAGGTAGATGCGAGGCTGCAGCTCGGGTCCTCAACATCGTCAAGGGCAACACATTCGGAGTAGATGATTGCGACTGCGATAGGAAAGGGAAGCACGTCGGGATGAAAATAGAAAAGGTCATCCTCTTGATCAGGTACGTGCCACGTTTTCCATGGTGTAGATACAGATCATACGGTGTCTGACTTTTGGTTGCAGAAAACACACCCCATCGGACGAGCGCGCTCTTGTCTTCATTCAGACCTCCGGTGTTGTGAAAAAGGTTGCAGAAGCGCTCAACGCTAACAAGGTCCGGTTCCTTGAGATAGAGGGCCCGCAGCGCAAAAGAGCAAGAATCCAGAACAACAGCCTGAGTGAGGAGCGCGTGCTACTGCACGTGATGGATGAGAGTGCTTCTGGCCGGTGCGAATTAATCATGCTATCTTTCTTTCGCCCCTACTCGCGCCCACAGGAGATCTGATTTATCACGAACGAGAACTTAGGCGATCGAGCGCCTTCGCCGTTCTGGTCAGACGAAAAGGGTTTATATTCGGCAGTTTCTGATGAAGTTCGCTATTGATATCGATATCTAGTACGGGGCGGGAAAGAAACTTGACTGACGTCCCCGCGGTTCAGTACCTATACTACAATATCGTCAAGATTTTCAAATGGATTTAGTCTGTTTTTATCGTCTTCATATTGTCCGTAACACCGCATGGACAAGGTTAGTACCATAATGAACGCTTGACCCTTCTTTCAACCCCTACTCTCCGCGAACGTGTCTAACATACATATGAAAACCCTATTAAAAAAGACAATCATGAGCACGTGTCCACTCTCGGATGAAATATTGCTCTCACTTGTAAACGGATGGGTCCATCATCGATGATCTCTGAAAGTCCATACAGTGGGTCCGAAAACTTTATCCTCCGTGTTGTAACAGCAACTGCGTGATATTGTGATGACCAACTGCTGACGCTTCCTGGGACGGAGTCCGCCCCTCATAGTTCCGCGCATGGATATTACCGATGCCCTGCGCGAGGAGAGACTGTACGAAACGGGGGTGCCCTTCTCGCGAGGCCAGATGTAATGGAGTTTGGCCACTGTCATTCTGGGCATTCGCATCTGCACAGAGCTCGAGAAGGAACTGAGCTACTCCGGGAAGGAGCTCAGTAACTTCGAGACGTCCCTCTTGTGACGCCCGATGCAATGGGGTCCACTTGCTCTCGTCCCGGGATCTCACATACTATGCGCCACGCTCGAGAAGGAGCTGAACAAGTTCGAGATGTCCTTCTTGCGATGCCATATGCAATGGAGTCCGGCCACTGTCGTCCTGGGTATTTGGATATGCGCCATATTTGAGAAGGAACTGAGTAGCTTCGAGACGTCCTTCTTGCGATGCACAATACAATGGACCTCAAGTCACCATACATGCCACCTCCCATCGCGCCTTTTCCCCCTCGCGCGGTGAGCCCGTGTGTTGTTCCCTGGGGACTCTCCTAGTTTTTCGCTATCAGGAAATCGTTCTTCGCATCGGCATTGGTGAACCAGTGTTTCCTCGCCTAAAATTTCAATGAGAAGTGTCGCTACAGATATGAAAGTTCTTTTCAAGGCGCAATATACAGTACGCGTTATAAAGGTTGCGCGGGATGCCTATATCCCCCGTCTACTTACTACTCACCTTTGGGCCTGATGCAACCTGATGAGACCGAGGAGCTAGGAGGGACTAAGAGAAAGGCGAGCAGGGGTTCAAATCGATGGAACGCTTAGGGGCTCATTACTGGTGGTATCAATGCAAAATTCAAGTCTTGTTTGGAGACTCCAGCCACGGCATAAGCCTCTGGGGCATCGCTGGACCTTCAAGTTCAGGCTCTAAATTTCTTAATCCGCGCAATAACACCCCCATCATCTACTGTTCGTCCAATTTCGCCCTCCACTGGCAGTAAGTCGGCGTACGTACAATTCCATGGATTCCGGCCCGAGGAGCTTGGGGTTTCTATGCGAACAAGTAACCTGCCTTCACTCTCTGGGCGTATCGGCAATCCGGTACACGATCTTCTGAGCACTGACCTAAAGGACACCTCAGCGAACGTTCGGGAACACTGAGACGCGCGCGGGCATATCCGTACCTTTCCCTCGCTCATGTACTGGAGCCCTTCTGCGACACTCGCGAGCCCGCGCGGCTGGATTAGCACCGGGTTTGGACGGAGGTTGGCCTTGACGAGTAGTTCGGACAGCAACCGGATCCACTTGCGCCCCTTCTCCGTCAGCTCGGGCGATGCGGTGAAAGGCCGCGGGAAGTCGTAATCCTGCATTGTACACACGGAACCCCATCAGGAAGTTGAACGGGGCGCCGTGCGAAGGAGTGGGATTGCGTTGGGATGCAAACGCACCTTCCCAATGCAATCATAGACGACGCCCGACAGAATTCGGACCCCTTCCACGGCGGGATAAGGCAACACGGAGATGTGCGCAAGCGTGCCCTTGCCACCGAGGGAAGCAGCGACGATCTCGGGCGAAGTGCCCTCGGCCACGCAGTCAGCCGCATATTCGACGTTCGGCGCGGCCTCCCGAATCTGCTTCGCCGCCGCCACCGGATCGCGGTAGTCAACGACGACGTCCGCGCCCAGGGAACGCACCAAGCCAAAGTTCCGTTCAGAGGCCGTCGCGATGACACGCAAGCCCGAGAGCTTCGCGAACTGGACGGCGTACTGCCCGACGGAGGTCGCGCCGCCCGCGATGAGGAGGGTGGGCCGGGGTATCTGGACGATTGGGGGATGGGCCGCGGCGGCGGCAGCTTCGAGAAGCGGCTCGAAAGCTCGAGCATGTCGTACAGCGTCCTGAGAGCCGTGAGGGGAGCGACGCCCAATTGTGCCGCGTCCTCGAAGGACCAGGTGTCCGGTACGTGGACAACGAAGTCCGCGTCCGTGACCAGGTACTCGGAGAAGGCGCCATAGTGGCGAATGCCTGGTTACGGGGGGTTCGGGGGTTCTCGATCAGTTTCGGACGCACGCACGAGGTAACCAGTAGCCACTGCGTCGCGTTGGGACTGACCTCCTTGGACTAGACCGGCGACGCGCTCGCCTACAGAGCGTAGGCCCTGCGGGACATTCGACCCAATCTCCTCGATGATTCCCGAGAAGTCACATCCAGAGACAGCCCCGGCGCGCCTGCCGTACCGCGCCGTCTTCCCTATAGACAGCAATCGCGGGTGGGTGAATAAAAAAATACCCGCATTTCGCGCGTCACAGAAGAAGCCCACCCACAGTCACTTGGATTCTGCGCAGCGGCGACGATCTTGACCAGGATCTCGTCAGGGCCAGGTTTGGGGACGGCGATCTCACGTAAGGCGACTGAGCCATCCTGTTGAATGATAATCGCCTTCTGTGAGGTGGGGGCCATTACGAGTATTCTTCTGCGATGCACGGAAAGTTTTTGGGGCAGCGTGCTAGGCTAGCAGACGTATATAATGCGAGTTCACATGGTGATCCATCGGCTGATGTGTCAGTGGCTTCACTACGGCGCTGTGCTTGCAAAGCACCGATCGCAAAGGATCAGATATTTTTTCTGCATGACGATGAGGTATTGACCAGTCGCAGTGCTCAACGCGAAAGAACAAAGATAGTCCGCCGTCTAGCGCGTTGATTACTTAAATGACCCAAATAATGCTGACTGACCCCGCTGACGTACTAATCATGGTCTGGTCATTGTTTTGTTCAGGTAACTTAGTGGCGTACACAACCCTATGGCACATGCTCTGTAATGATTGAAGGAGAGAGCAGTGTTGTGGCAAGTTAGCCGAAATGGACCGTCAAGTAGCTGGCTGCTGCGATCATGATGTCATACAGTTGTGCCAGGTTGAAATACACGCGCGAATTTAGAGTCGCGAGTGAGCAATAAGTGAGTAGTCAGATCTCAATTGAATTCAGCTTAAGTGTCCACGGTAACCTGCACGGTATGAGACAATTTGATCTCCACCCACAGCATCTGCCCAGCGTTCCCGGCCCATAACCTATTCGTAAACAACAATCGTCCTGCCGTTGGTACATACAAACATGGATTTGGGGACTTAAAGCCCAACCCGTGACAATAAATCCTAACGAATAAAAACCGCGACGTGATGATGTCCGAGTCGAGACATTGTTTATGGCGCCCACAACGCGCGCCAGGCATGGAAATCAACTTTGTTTCCCGCCTCGCGCTGTGCCTTGATCTATACCACGAAGGAGGACAATAAATGCACGGCTGATGTAGGACCATGGGAACAGACACAGACCTGTTGAAGTTGCTGCTTGCGTTCTTCCCATTCTGGGTTAAGGCGATACAATTCCTGCACCATAGCATCAACCAGCGCCTCATACTCGTCAGGATGAGAATATGGTGGGGCGGGCAAATCACGGAATGCGGTGGCGACAGTAGCCATAGATATACGATTCGCATAGTTGCTCATCGCCTTCGAGCGCGCAGAGACGGAACTGCGCGCGGTGGCCCTAGAGTTAGATCTGACAATGGACGACGTCTCATGGAGAGAGATAGCAGTGACGGTACGAATCGAGTTAGATCTCGACACACTGGCCGGCGGAGGGGCGGCGGCAGCGGCGGCGGCGGCCACAGTGGAGTTGGACCTGGACAGAGGCTGGGGGCCGTTCGTTGGGGTCGAGTTCGACCTAAATACAGAGATAGGCGCGTTAGGAATGGTCTTGGGCTCCGCAGATATGCTGCGTGCAGTAGAAGGGGCAGAGGCAGATGAGCGAGCAGTAGCCGCAGAATTGGTGCGGGAGATGGGAGGTACGGCAGCTGAATCACTGCTGCTTAGGACAGAGGGAACCCACACCACCGATTCTGATGATTGATGGTCGGACGAAATAGAATCTTTCCTGAATACCGATACTGGTGCGCCCCGAACAGTGGCTGAGGAGTTGGAGCGTGATGGCGTGCCCTGGGCTTCGCGTGCGCTAGCTGAAGAATTTGCCCTGGACACGGGCGAGGGAGGACCATCAGCACTGTGGAACGACAAAATTGTGTTTGCTCTGGCAACTGATTGAGGCTTAGATGCAACAGAGCTAGTCCTCGACAATGACGTTGCGGAGGTAGCGGCGCTCCGCGCGCTCGTCATAGAATTTGTTCGGGACAAAGATGAAGGCGAGTCAGTGTGTGATTTGGAAGCTGATTTGGCGGAGGCAGAGGAAACCATAGAAGAAGTCCTGGCCAGGTTTGCCGGTCCGGTGGAGCGAACGGTAGCATTAGAATTTGACCTGGACATCGAGACGGAGGGTGATTTGGGGCTGGAGACAGATCTGATGCTGGGCGCAGGAAGCTCCCGATAGTGGATGTCATATTCCTATACGGAGTTGTGAGATGGATATAGAGTCCCACGGAAGAGAACCGCACTCTTCGCCGATCAGGATCTCCCAAAATCTCCGAGGCTTCGTGCACCTAGAGGCTATTAGCTCAGTAGGGGGCGGGTATCCATTGACAGCATACCCTGCTAAACTGCTCGTGGGCGGCTTCTTTCTCCTCCTCGGTCGAATCGGGGGGAAGCTTGTCGGGGTGGGTTTCCAACACCTTTTGCTTGTACGCGCGACGCACTGCCCATGTTCAGTAAGAGCAAAGGGGACAAAAGTGATGGGATCCCACCGTCTTCAGAAGATGCGTCTTTTGGAAGACCCAGGATTTTATAAAAATCGAAAACTGGGGTGTTCATAGACGGACGGCGTATGCGTTTAGCTTCAACCACGCAGGTGATATCTAATTACTTAAATTAAAGTGAACCACCACGCCACGCGACTAACCACGTGATCATAGCGTGATCACACGGGTCTTAACCGGGCCGCTAAGATCCGAAAATTACTACACGATCACAAATCACTTCACTGGCAATTGCTTCTTCAAGGGTCGAAAAATGATGTTAGTTGTGCAACCACCAGCAAGCGTTCCAGATCCGAGGTCTGTTCCAGAGAATGCGCCAGAACATTGTCCGGTAAAGTTGCTCATCTATGCTGTCCCCCCGTCTAGCACTCATCTCCCTTCAGGGAACTGAATCGGAACTCGCAGGCAAATCTGCGGCATGTGAAGGTTGCCCCAACCAGGACGTATGTGCGTCAGGAGAAGTCAAAGGGCCAGACCCCGCGTTACCGTTTATACGTGAGCGCATGTCCCAAGTGAACCGGAAGATCCTCGTCCTTTCGGGTAAAGGGGGCGTCGGCAAGTCCACCTTCGCCGCACAACTTGGCTGGGCATTTGCGTCTGATCCAGAGGTACAGGTACGTGCTCTAAGCCCCCCCCCCATTTTCACCATCTCACGTTAAGAAAATAAAGACCGGTATCATGGATGTCGATATATGTGGGCCTTCGATCCCCACCATTCTTGGCATCGCGTCGGAGCAAGTCCACACTTCGGCCGCCGGCTGGTCACCCGTCTATGTACAGGACAACCTAGGCGCCATGTCCGTCGGGTTCATGCTCCCTTCCTCGAAAGATGCCGTCATGTGGCGTGGGCCGAAGAAGAACGGGCTGATAGCCCAGTTCCTCAAAGACGTGGACTGGGGCGTGCTCGACTATCTCGTCGTCGACACACCGCCCGGGACGTCTGACGAGCACCTCAGCGTCGTGCAGCTCCTGAAGGAGAGCGGGATCGACGGCGCCGTGCTCATCACCACGCCCCAGGAGGTCGCGCTCCAGGACGTTGCGCGCGAGATTGACTTTTGCCGCAAGGTCGGCGTGCGCATACTCGGTCTCGTTGAGAATATGGCTGGATTCGTTTGCCCCAATTGCAAGGCAGAATCTCAAATTTTCCGGCCCACGACTGGTGGAGCTGCCCGTCTTGCTAAGGAAACGGGCGTCGAGCTCCTAGGTTCAGTGCCGCTTGACCCGCGGATAGGAAAGAGCGCGGATTATGGTGTCAGTTTTTTAGACGAGTACCCTGATAGCCCCGCCACGTCAGCATACCTTGATATCATACAGCGTAGGTGTCCTCATCTCCTCATCTCCTCACCCCCCCCCATCGAGTACTAACTCTCTCTCTAGGCTTAAAGGAACTTCTCGGAGACGCTTAACACATCATCGTTCCGCACCCATTCGTCTATATCACCCCACGGTCTTGCAATTCTCTATATATTTCTGTTTACAAAGTCAATGCAGATGCTGTCGTACGGTATGGTCTATGGAAACCTGCACTCCTAAGTGCTACCACTCTCCCCTCTCTACTCAGGTCCCTCACCCCCAATCTCCTTGGGCATCTCGCTCGGCGGGGCATCCGCTGCAGTCTCCTTCGCTCTAATCAATCTCACCACCTCCGCGGCTGCACCAGCATTGACAGTCTCATGTATCGACACCGTCGACAACGTGCGCAGAAGTCGGGAGCCCGTACCACCCGGTCCACCTGCCGTACTAGTCGTGCGTTGACGTGCCGGGACGACGTAGCCTTCCGGTGCACCAGCACTCGGAAACGGGAACGCGTTCACGCCAGGACCCGTAGGAGGCAACCCTGCATCTTCTCCCGCGAATGAAGATGTACGAGTCATGGCTACCGGGAGACCATCTGGCTCCACAAGGACGGCAGAATCTCGGTCACGTGCCGAGTATACACTTGTTCTGCGTGCGTACGAAACAACAGGGTCTTGCATGCGGGGACGACCACGGCTGGCCGTACTGTCCCGCCGCTCATGCAGAGAGCTGTTGCTCGTAGACTGCCGCCTTGACCGCGCAACCACCGGACTTAGGTCTTCTCTTTGTGGGGACAAAGCCGCCTCCGAGGGCACGCTCAGGCTGCGCATCGGCACCTCAGAAGGGAGCGGCGAGAGCTGCTCGTCCGCTTCAGCACCGACAGCACGCACTTCGCGGCGGAAATCATTGATCTCAACCCAGAGTGCAGTGCGGAACTGCTCAATCGTCTCGAGCCCCTCAATTTCCCGCCAACGTTCGAACTTTTGCGGACAGGTGGGCTCGTCGTTCACGTCATGGTAGGCTGCGAGCCACGGATGCTCGAGCGCCTCGTTAACGGTAATGCGAGTGGCAGGATCGAAGCTAAGCATTCGCTCAAGGAGGTCAAGGGCTGCGTAGGTGGCCCATATTTAGAACTGGGGCGACGATAGGAGAGACGAATAAAAATGCTACCTTGGGGATCGGCGTGAGGAATGTGTTTTTTGAAGGATATCTTCTTCCGGATAGGTAGCGAGCGAACGTAGGCTTGGGCCTGTTACCAGTCATGTAGATGTCAAACCGACAAGGATGAGCACCCACCCTTTCGCTCGCTACGTGTTTTAGAACTTCATTGCTGGGAGTACCTGCTTTCATTAAGAATCGTAGAGGGCAACTCGCAACGGTAGACCTACCCAGAATTTCTAGTATTTTGTTTAGCTGGTCCACTGAAGGTCACGATAAGCCACTTGCGCGCGAACGTGCAGAAAGACGCACCATAGCTAGACGTAAAAAGACAAGATCAGAGAGAATGCGGTACTGCGGAGTCGTTACGCTCACTCCTTGCCCTTGAACAGAGGTCTTCCAAGGAGAAGCTCCGCAAGTATGCAACCTATCGACCAAACGTCGACTGGAACAGAGACATGAACTCGGCCTCATGATGACCGTCATCGGGTTGTTACATACTTGCTGTGCCATACTTCCTGCCAGAGGGTGTCAAGGTGTCATCGGGACGTAAGCAATGGAATAAAAGACCTGAGGGCCAGCATAACCTCCGGCGCTCGATACCAGCGCGTTGCGACGTACTCCGTCATTGGCGACGTACCCTCTTCAGGTGTGGAGTCGAAGCCACGACTCAAGCCAAAGTCACATATTTTGAGCTCACAGTCTGAGTTGACGAGCAGATTTCCGGGCTTGAGGTCCCGGTGTACCACTGAAGCAGAGTGCACATACTTCATGCCTACACAACCGAATATAAATAAACGACGGGGACGAAAAGCCCCGAGGAGTGCCTACTATACCTCGCAGAATCTGGTACGTAAAGTACTGCACATGCTCGTTAGTCAAGGTCTGCCCCGATTTTATGATTTGGTGTAAGTCCGCTATTTTACGAAGAATCATAAGCACAACATCAGGACGAGTATGGCATGCATACCTTCCATGGGCTGTGTCGGGAATAGAGTGTCTCAGAAAAGGACCGGAGTGTATATATGCTCGCAACAGCTCACCTCCATGAAAAGATATCTAAAGCATTTGAAGAGATCGTTCAAGGCGGGCGGCCTGCGTGTAGATGTTAAAACGCTCACATTTCGTTGAAGCTCTCCGCGATGCCATCGACGTCAATAAGCCCGGTTATGTTCTCGTGGTTGTTGAAATGTCGAAGGAGCGTAAGCTCGCGCAGCGCGCGTTTCGCGAGCGACGTCTTCGCAAAGATACGCGTAACCATCTTTATCGCAACGGTCTCGCCCGAGATCTCGTCTGCGGCTGAGCTGACAATATCGGGCGTTTGAAAAAATGAAAATAAAAAAATAATAACCAAAAAAAAAAAAAAGAGAGAGGATCTGATCCCGACTTGTACTGTACTGACATTACGACGCCATACGCTCCAGAGCCCATTTCGCGCACGAGTTTCCATCGCTTCTCCAAGTGGAAAGTCTGGTCGAACGATTTGAGACTGTGGTAGCCACTGCCGTGAAGCTTTGATAAACGACTTGGCCTGGATGCAAAAAATGGCAGAAACTCCGGGTGCGTACCGCTTGCGTAAATTTTCCTCCGAAAAGGGGTCTGCGTCGCTAGAGATCTTTCTAATCCTCGATCTGCCGCGTGTCATGATGAGCGAAGAGGGTGAACCCTCCGAAGAGCGAGGAGACGAGGGAGGTCCTTGAGCCTTTGAAGGTGATCCTCCAAGATCGCCAATGGGGTCGGTTGGCATGGTTGGATATATAACTGTGCGCTTGGCCTACGGCCAACCGCAGCGGTCAACTCAAGTTGTGAAATAAAGGGTAAGTTGTAGGGTTGGCAGCGGTGGACTACAATATGTCAGTCCAACCGACTTGACAGTGCCACCAGCCCAGCCCCCAACCAGATGGACCCGCAAGTTTGGCGCACCGGTCATCAAAGAGAAAAAGCTATGTTCAACAAAACAAAAGACAAATCATACATGTTACATCTAATCATCGCTATGAAAGATCCCATCCATCAAAAGCACTACGACGGCGGTGGCTCAGTTGTTGTGGGGGTGCTGGCTGATGGTACGCTTGGTGGCGGCGACTCGGGAGCTGATGCGGGGGCTGATTCCCCTGCCTGTGGCTCATCCTCGCCAATGATCTCTAAATAAACAGCCGCCCGTGCGGGATTGCCTCCTTTTTTCTGGACAAATTCGCGCAACGGGCCGCGCAGGATTGGCTGCTTCGCCACTAGCTCCCGTAATTGTTCCTTCGGGAGTTGTAGTAGGACTAGAAAGCTCGCGGGCCCCACGACCTGCGCACAGCGGATGAAGCCCTGCCAGAGCGGCGGAGTTGTCCAGATCTTTTTCGTGATCAGCCGTGAGAGTAACGTCGTGGAGACGAAGCCGGTCAACGACTTGTACGTTCTGACGGCTTGAATCACCTTTGATTGTATGTGTGAGTGCTTGTTTTGTACGTGAACGCGTGGAACGGTCAAAACTCACAGTACGCATGAACAAAGTTGGGAGGACTGGCTGATCAAGGATCTGTTGCATGACCACCGCAAGGATCTCAGAGCGGAAGACATCCGTCATAGAGAAACAGATTCCGATGGCTACAGGCGAGTAAGGCGTCAGAAACGAGAACCTCCCCAGATAACGACACACGGACCCTCAATTGCACCTTTGAGACCGATCTCCTTTTCCGTATCGTGAAGCAGTACCATCAGTTCCGCGGGTGTTAGCAGCTCGCTTTGCCTCACGCGTGGTAAGTTGCTAGTCACACTTCCGAACGTCTGCGGCGGCGTCGTAACAACGGCACCAAAAACGCTCCGCACAAGTTCCCTCGCTTCCTGCGTCCCATTCAAAGTCGACACAATGCGCGGGAGATGCTTCATGATATCCGGCTTATCCATCTCAGCGATGATCGGAATGAGGAAACGTGCGTCAAGGTCACGCTCAGCCATCAGTCCCCTGACGAGAGCGACGAGCTGTGCGTTTGGCCGTCCATGTTCTGTGAAGATGTTCAAGATACGGAGTGCCAACGTCTCTGCGCCGGGCGGGAACGTGCGCATCAACGTAAGCAGCTTCCCGTTTCCTGGACCAACGGACCGTACGAGAGCCGTGATCAGGTCCTGAATCGCCTCCTGGACGCTGACATCCATCTCCCCATACGCCGCAAATATCCTGGAACAGCAGTCAGGATCTTGACTGCGCGTGCAACGGGGCCCAAAACACTCACTCGTCCAAGAAATCGGGTGCCTTTGAAGACAACGCGAATAATAACTCAACATGTTGCACTACATGTGACTTCTGGGCAGGAAGCTCTAGTCGTTCTGGTAAGTACGGTGTTTGCAGTAGATCTTCTGGCGGAAGCTGTCCATCTTCCATATTATCGTTACCTGCGGCCGCGGCGGCATCTCCAGGGGGTTTGTCAACCGGGCGCGGCGTCTGAAGTCGGCGGAGCAGTTGCAAGGCAAAATCACGTATCATGCCGTCCGTCATTTGGAATTCGCCCATACATCGCTTCACAGTCAAAATTGCCGCGTTTCGTGTAACCTTTTCTAGAAAAGGATGCCGTCCCTTGTCAGTTGCGTTTGTATCAGCGTTATGAAGAAATACTCGTACCTGGGTGTGTCGTTAATTCCAAAAGGATGGTCATTGCATCACCGCGGAGCGTTGGCCGTTGCGTAACGAAGTCGCGTAAGGTTTGGAAACCAACCTGCATCCTAGCGCGCAAACATCAGTCGGTCAATAATAGCCTGTGGCAACCGCGGCACACCTGTCTGGTTCAGTGCTCAAATCGCGGAGGAGTGTGAACACGTCCGAGGGAACAGAAGGCAAATCGAGGAGGAAGCGCGCGAACATCCTATCCTTTCTGTCGAGGCGTGATTGATACTCGGCCACAATTTGATTCAGCCAGACTTCATAGTTTGGACGCTGGTATAGTGTTAGGGCTGTCAATGCAAGCCATGAGGAGCACCTACCCAGCCATTGTCTGCCAAGAGCCTCATTTGATCATTGTACCACTCCTCGTTCATCCACGTTGTCGCCAGTCGTATCCTAGGGCATTTGTTAGTTCGCTGTTATAGAATTGATGCGAGATCGATTCTCACCGCCCGGAAAAATCGGCCATGATGTAGTCACACAGCACCCGCCTCAATCGGTCCTGCCGCTCATACAGCTCGACCATTTCTTCCTCCATCTCGACATCGGCATCCGCGCTACTGTTGACTTCCTTGCCTTTGCCATTATCCGGGTCCACCACACGCGTGATCATCCGCACAAGAAGCAGCATCCACATGTCCCGCCCACCAGTCTGCGGACCAACGGCAAGGTCACCAGAGCTTTGCCGTATCCGTGTGACTACAGATTTGACCATCGCCGCACGCTCCTCTTCCCCAAGAACGGATGGCGGTGGGACTTGATACTCTAGCGGAAGCAATTCATTGGCGTCAAGCTTGGCCGCATCGAGCGTCTCGTCATCTTCATTCATTGGTTCCAGCTGCGGTAGACAAGGCCATGAGATACAGACCGGGCGAGGTCACACGGAGAGACTATACCTCGAGATTCAGCTGATCTGGCTCGTACTCGATATCTTCGTCCATATCCATCTGCAGCGGGTCCACAGGCTCTTCCTTGACCCTACTGGATGAGCTCGGCTCGTCCACCGGCGCCGACGACGCTTGAGCTAAGGCCCGCTCCCTCGCCCGATCGGCGGCTGGCATCGTCGGCGGCATCTTCACCGGCGCCGCGTTCTCCGCTGCTACCGCTTTTTCGAGAGCCGCTGGTGAGACCGGAGCAGCGACCGCAGGTACGGGAGCAGGAGCAGCAACGGTTGCGGGTGCAAGTGAGGGACGGCGGTACGCGTTGATTCGAGCCTGAAAAGCCTCCTCAGAGAACGCCTGCAGGTTGGTGACGATGAGCTCTGTGATGATGGCGACGGGGAGCGTTGTGAAGTCGAACGCGGCCAGCAGTGCAGTTGCGTCGGGATTGGGGTCTGCCTCAACTTTCTGGCGCTTCGCGTCTTCCTCGCCTAGGGCCACTGCAGATGAGGGGCGCTTGCGAGAGTCCGCCTGGGCTTGCGTTGCCATAGCTTTACGTGCTCTCTCTTCCGTTGCGGCTTGTTCCATGCGTTGCGCCTGCTTGGTAAGAGCATCATTGATCTCACGCGTAAAGTTTGACCCAGCTTGTGAGCTGCACAGAGGGGATTGCTTGGGTGAGGGTAGGGGTAAATAACATTGACAAGTACGCACCGTGATATGTGTGTTAGGAGGATGCGAACAGATTTTTCGACACTTCTGATACTAGCAAAGGGAAGACCTAGTAATGGTGCAGGTGTCCACAATGTGAGGGAAGATACTAGAATCTGGACTAAGCCAGGTCGCAACTTGACGAGACCTGACCAGCTGTTCAAGATGGCAGAGATAAGGTCTGGGTTCCTGATGAGGCGAAGTATGAGTTATACTGTTTGCCCAAGCGTAGCTACCCATTCGTCCGACGCACTGTTTCATGTATAGATCAGTGATGAGACGCTGCAAGAGAGCGACTCCCTCTGATTCAAGAGCAGCGGCATTGATGAACGGGTGGTCTCCCGGGACCATTGCAAGGTTTGGGTCGTTTTTGTTTTGGAGCTTCGGGGTGGACAAGGACACTCAGCCGGGCATATGGAACAGAAGAGCAACTTACCCTTGGGTCCGCAACGCCACGCGACTGTACCAGTATAACCTTCTGCAGGAACTTGATTGCTGCATACTGCACTCCAGCTTGCGTATTAGGCGCCAACGCGAGCTCTATGATCCGGGTCTTCGCGCGCGTGAGCGTATCCCACTGGAGCCGTTCGTTCCTATTCGTACATCTGCAGAGGTCGGTAAAAGCATCAGCTTTGGAGGTCTCGACTTGTATCAAAAGCGAGAACACACAGTCGACGAAAGAGAAGTGGGTACACGCCCGCGAAGGTCTGCACGGCGACTTTGACGGTCCAAGCGTTGGCATCGTTCAAAAGGGCAGCTAGGACGTCCAGAGACTGCAACGCAACTAGAAATGAAAGAAGGATGATATGACAAAAAAAAAAAAAAAAAAAAGAAAAAAAAAGAGCAGACAAAGCTCGCGTGAGCGGTTGGGGGATGGTAACGAAAAACAGGGACACGCACGATTCGACCGCGTGTCGACGGCCAGAGGCGCGCGCGCGATCCCAAAGTGCAGCAGCTCCAGCACCCAGCGTCTGAGCAACGAGTCGTTCGAGCCGGCCGCGGTCTTGAGCAGCGTGTTGCAGAGGATGGGGATCGGGTGCGGCTGGGCCTCCAGGGTCTCGCGGAGGGCGGCGAGCAGGTCTGCCTGCTCCTTTGAGTCTGCGGGCACGCTGAGCGCGGCGGTGAGAGCCTGGAGCGGGTCCATCGACGCTGCTGGATGGCTTGTGACAAGAGTTCTATACGTTCTCCCTCACTGAGAGGATCTGGGAAGCTCAGGTTGACTGTGATGGGCGGTTTTTTCCGTTATTTTTTAGGGATAATAACCCGTGGTTTCGAGTCAAGTCCACACAAGGGAGGGGGCTGTGCTACTAAGCTGCAACCACTGCCTAAGCCTGAGCTGGGCCAGAGCAGCGCCGCTAGCCTTCGTTTCACTCTTGGGCGGTCCGGGTCCGGAGTTTGAATTCCACTCATTCTCCTCTCAGACTCTGTTCTGTACCATGGTAAGGCTCCTCTTCAACATCCTCCCCTTCACCGATTTCCCAACGTATATATGCAGGCCGCGCAACAATCGCAAAGTATCCAAACTCTCCTCGAAGCCGAGAAGGAGGCTGCCAAAGTCGTGCAACAGGCCCGCCAATGTACGCGCTACTACTGTATATCTTAGTTGTTGTGCGCTTCTTAATCTTCACACGCATGTCACGCAGACCGGGTGCAGCGGTTGAAGGATGCACGCACTGAGGCTGCCAAAGAGATCGAAGAGTACCGTCGGGTGAAGGAGCAGGAGTTTGCTGCCTTCCAAAGCTCGGTAAGCCATGCTGTTCCTGACCCTGACCCGCTTGCCCTTAATCCCGGTTGACTTCTCTCGCCAGCATGTTGGGACAACACAGGATGCGCAGTCCGTTATCGACAAGGAGACAGAGGAGAGGTTATACAACATTTCGGGCGCATATACCACGAACAAAGACGACGTGCTTAGAAAGCTTCTGGACCGCGTCGTTTTAGTCCAACCCGAGCTCCATCGTAATCTAAAGAAGCAGCAGTGACCATCTTGTACTTTCCCTCTGGCATTCGCCCTGCTATCGACCATTAATCGGTCAACCAACTAGCTAGATTACGCAGTAAACGAAGTGTACAGGGTGCGACACCATTATCAACATAACACGACAGGTAACGACAACGAAAAACCCATGATCTACCAAAAAGACACCAGGCCGCCGATGGATCACAAGAAAGAGACCACATAATACAGTCCAAGACGACGTTGGCAAACCGCAGAACAAATAGAAACAAAAAGAAATAAAGAGGGACAGCGCGCAACCTCAACGCTCGTGTGCAAGCCAGCCCAAACCCACTGGCGTCGATTTTGTGCTACGTGACGATGTGGATGGTGACTCGGAGGTGGTAGTCTCTGACGGGCCTGCAGCAGAGTCTTTAGGGAGAGTTGCTCTTCGCACTGCCATCCACGGAGGCGTGGGAGACTTTGTGGATGATTCTGACATACCAGCGGTATCTTGGGGGTGCTGTGAATGAGGCTGGGGGTGATGCGTCCACGACTCGAGCAATCCGCATGATTTCAACGACGGAAGCGACGTAGCTGATCCCGGGGCGGAAGGGCCGGCCGGCTCAGGATTGTTGATACGCAGTTTGTTGTATGAGTTGAACAGTGAGCTAAAGTACGTTCCCGAAGAACCGGCACTTGATGCATCGCTGCGATCTTCGACACGATCTACGCTTGTAGCAGAGGTAGGTGTTGGAGTGACGGGTGATGGTAAGGTCAGACGCAGCCGAGAAGCAGAAGCGAATGCCTCTCTGACTGGCATCCGCGATGTAAATTTGGTCGGGAGCTCCATTCCACACGTCTCTGAATATTCTCTCATCCACGCCAGAGCCTGTGGATGGTCTCCCATGCCAAACTTGTGCAGCGCCTACATTGAACATGATCATCAGTTCAACGGCCGAGGCCAGCTCGGGACGAGCTCACACAAAGGATCGCAACAACTGCGAGAATTTCGAAGACAAATTAGCATGAACATCAGTTTCAGAACAGCGGGAGACTTGCCCAAGACGCTATTCTTCGATCTACTTCCAAGTTTCGTCCCGATCAGTACGAGTCGGTCACGAGCCCACTCACGACGGCCGTTTACCACTGCACCCGACCCGCGTGCTTTCCCCTTTGAGACCGTGTGTATGTTAGTGGGGTGGTATACAGGCGGACGCGCCCGCGTGGCACGCACAGGACGCACCTCCGAGAGCGCGAGGACGCACCACGCATATAGCGTGTGCATCATAAAGTAGCACCATGCGCCAGCATTCGAACTTGTCTCAAACATCGCCAGATGGAGTGTTGCAGCCTCTTCGTTAAAGCGGATATGATCGGCAAGGGACGATTCCCACGTCTGCCAGAGCGTGCGTGCGGATGTGCAGGGAGGAGGGGAGGATAACAAGAACAAATGGAATCAATGGCATGATCAATTCTACTGTCATTACCCTTCAAGGAAGGCATTCGCACCGATATCTCCTTTTCGGTCTCTTCTAGGGCCACCTCTGCCGCATCATGTGCGGTAAGCCGAGCTATGAGAGCACCGGGACAAGGATATGAAAAGAAGCTCGGCACGGAAATAGGTGACAAGAAGAGCGTTACTGTACCGTCTACGGCGTTTAGTGCCGCTTCGAGGCGACCGTGCACGGAGGCGATACGGAGAAGATGCCCATATTCGGACGCGTATCGCGTACGTGGCGCTGGCACGTGCAAATACTCTACCGGAGGGCGCCCAAATATCATGTCAGATATTGACCTCATCGCAGGAAACAGACAGACGAACCAGGCTGAATGTTGTGCGCGCCGAACTCAAAGCTCGCCTCATCTATAGGAAGAGGCAAATTCGAGTCCATGGGAATAGGAGGCGCCGGTATCTGATAGTACGCGAACGTGGTCAGGTGCATCAATCTGACATACCAGAACGCCCGGCGGGCGCACTCGCGGCCAATAGCGTTGGGTGCAAAACCACTCGTGGGAGTAGAAGCTAGATTAGAATGGTGGTGTTCATCCTGGACATGGAGGTCCGCCTTTAAGATGCACATGGCCAGTTCTGCAATACGGTAAGGGTAAGTTGCGAGGTCATGACGACCAAGACCTCACTCATGTGGCCGAAGCACTCACGGTGATGAGTACTAGGGGAGGGCCAAGGCCACGACAGGAGGGACTGGTGGGACTCGAGAAGACAAAGTGCCTGAACCGTCATAATGTTCCTGTCCACGCTTAGGTGCCCGTGTGTATCAAACATTAGTTCCTCTGCTGCCTTGGAGTATGCTACGCCGGCGTCGCGGGGAGAATCCGTCCGTACAGCGGGTTGCTTGGAAAAGGGGGCAGCGAGAGCGCATAGCGCGTATGTTAGATAAGGAGGTATGCGTCCCAGGCTGACGTCGGCCATGAAGGTGGGCTGGTGGATAACGAGACGATGGGGATGACAATGGGTAAAGAAGACTAAGTCCGAAAAGGTTAGCATATAGCAAAAGACCAGGGGTAATAATATACGTACGGTTTACAAGCTCGCGCACGACGGGGACTTCGAACCGAGTAGTTGCAAACGTTGAGCGGGGGGCGAGAGGAACAGGTGCCTGAGACTCTGGGACAGGGAAGGAGGCAGAGGCCAGTCGAGGACGTTTCGAACGCTCAGCGTAATCATCACGACTGTCCGACGGAGATCGTGGTGACGTCAAAGGTTCTTCACGTGTCGCTGAAACAGGCGATTCCAGATAAGAATCCTTCTGAGGACGGCGGCGGGAAGGGCCAGCCCGCGCAGGTTTGTCGGTTTTTGATGCCAGCGGCGCAGGCACGGGTCGGCCAGAAGAGTCTGTGTAAGTGCAGTCCTTGGCAGCGAAGTAGCTGGACACAGCGGACTATTAGAAACAAAAGAACAGGCCCGAAGAGGGAGCCTGAACGCGAAGTACATACCAATTACTGCATGGCGCTTGGAGATAGGGTCAGGGCGCGAAGCAGGGAAGACAGGAGAGGAATGCAGACTGACCCGTGCCATCGCATCGTCGCTTGCTCTTGTGGCAAGCATCACAAGCCTGTAAGAAATATTACTGGGGAGGTCGATAGCAGACTTTTGACGAATATACGAACCTTCGCGAGACGTTTGCGTTTGGGATGTTTGAGGAAAGATATCTTGAATGGGTCTGGCTCATCCGAAGACCTGAAGGAAGTTTGAGACGGAGGGGGCATTGCTGCCTGCGACGAGGAAAGGGTGGTAGCGGATGAAGGATCTGAGGGGAAACGGTCGAGGGGAAGGCGGTCCATGGTGAAGATGAAGTATGCAGAAAGGGGGAGGGGGGGGGAGGGGGAGTACCGCACTCGGTCGTCACGGACTCGGACAGGACGAGGACTATAAGCGGTTCTAAGCGGCAACTTAGATGGGCGCGGGTCCCATCCGTCAATCCGCGTCAACGTCAGTCTCCAGAATACCGGCCAAGAGATCGACTGGTCCCGATCTACATCACTTCGACATACTCGCACTTATATATTTCCTCCCCCTTTCCATTGTAAGTTACCGTAACTCAAAACAAAAAAAATTCTCAAACCCATCATTTCAACATGCTTGTTTCCTCCGCCGCCCGCCGAACCGAAAAAAAAAGGGCCTGGTCAAGCCACCGCCGCCAGTCTATCCCCTATATGGGCGTTTCTCCGTTTCGCCGCCGGCTTACGGAATTCGGAAAGTATGTGCGTTCCGCGGCTCCCACTCTCCCGGCCACCGCCACCGTACCCGCAATAGGCGAGACGAAACGAGATGAAGCCGGGCCCCATCAACATCGATAAGAGGGCACCGATACCGTCAACCGCACCGATACCGCACACATTTTTGCGCTTCTTCCTTCCATGCAACTAACTACCGCCGGCTCCTGCTCCGCGGCTGGTCGTCAGCCGCCGGTCAACAACTGATACTGATACCTGTGGCAAATCTGCACCGCAACAACCCTGATCGGCCGTACTTGTCTCTTCAGCCTCCATCAAACCCCAAACATCGTGATGGGACATTTGCTGTACGTCACGACACTCACACAGTGCCGCCGCCTCAACGACGTGTCTCCTCGTGGCCTCTCTGTTTGCGGTCGGAGTTCCGTTCCTGTTTGCCGAAACCGGTGCTTTAACGCCATCACCCCCTGCGGTGCACTGGTTGGCGCAACGCGCGTCGAAGCTAACTAGTGCAAACATGACTCTGAACCTTATCGTCAACACGTCAACTGTTCACTGTTGTTCATTTTTTGTTGACCGGACAAGCTCATTATCAGTGTGTAGTACACGATACCCAAATCCGTTTCACATAGCCAAGCCCCTGTGAAGATGCACCGCCGATTATCACGGCTTAACCACTCAATGACGACGCAATTGGCCATTGACGGGCTTCGATCACAAAAGGGGTGCCGTGAGGGGGATACGTCTCGCCTTGCCGATCTCTTACAGTAACAGTTTGCGCTCTCCTCCCATTAACCCTGTCAAATTAATTGGTCACGAACCTTGTCCACCATTGCCATTGAGTAAGGGGTACCATACTTGGTAATCGCTCGCGGTCCTCACGGTTGCTTGTACGCAATGTCTATCGACAGACGCTTACTACGTACAATATCGTAGTAGTATTACAATGTCAGACTATCCCTTCCAAGTCAGCAACACGAACAGAACACAACGTTGGCGGTACGACAGCAAGACCCAGCTGGGATAGCCACGATAGATCTCCCCAGGGAATGAGACTTGACAACTGTGGAACAGCATGATTGACAAGTCAATTGACCTGGGTCACAAAATCAAGTCCGATGCCCTGTGATGGCCGCACCTGCTCCTTCACACACGTCATTGTGCGCTTGGGGTGACTCGCTCGGACCGACCCTGGTGATTGCGCTATATAGATACAGAAACGCTCGGGTGGGCGTTCCGAGCGAAACGTGCCGTCGACTTACGGATGTCAAGATTAAGCGCGATCAGGAAATAGTATAGATATGCCAGGCCCGAACACCGAAGAGGAACCCCAGTGATGGTACTGACTCTCATCAGTATGAGAGTATCGTTCTTTCAAGACCAAAGGGATTCAACTCGCTCCAATATTGACCAATATATATCAGAGAAAATGGGCGCAGAGGTTGTGGACATTGCATCGATACAGTCTTATCCTAATCGAACAAACCGAAGCCCATATCCTCATCGGACTCTTCCTACGCAAAACAGGGAAAAACGGATCAGATAGAGTGGCGTGGGGGGTGAACCATCGAAAGACGGACCTTCTCTTCCTTCTCTTCCTCTTTGGTCTCGGCAGCGGCGGCGGGAGCAGCCCCGCCACCAGCAGAAGGTGCCCCGCCGACAGCTGCACCGCCGGAAGGCACCTATGCGAGGTCAGGACCGACCAGGTCAGTACAAGCGAACTCATGTCTGCGCGTAAGCACGTACGGAGGCTAGCTTGCTAGTACCCTCAGCGATGAGCTATGTAAAACAAAAGATACGTTGGCCTGATGCGAAGGGAAAGGGTAATTGTGAAACGCACAGCATTGACATCCTTTCCATCGAGCTCCTCAAGGAGGGAATTGAGGCGGTCCTCGTCAACTTCAATACCAACGGATTGGATGACCTTCGTAATGTCACGAGCAGATGGTGAGTCATTGCCCGCAATTTTCAAGAGGAGGTAAGCAGCGATATAGCGCATCTACCGAAGCTGGATCAGTACAAGCGGAACAATACAATGAAGTCAAGACTAGACACTTTGGTTTCGTCAGGTAGTGGAAAGGTGGGTAGCCACAAATCACTGTAAATCGTATCTTGTGTGAGCATGCATTCTACGAGTTCGTAGAAAAACTCACGTTTAATCCGCGATGGGAGGACCTGTGGATTCTATCCGTCGTGTTTTGAGATTGGATTGTCGCTCCAGACCAGACTACGAAGGCTTGTTTACTGTATAGTAACAATTTAAACTTTACGCCACAGGTGTCTTATTCAGACTCCGACTGAACTCAATTTGGCCTGACCAACCGAGCGATGCCCGACTTTGGGTGAACGCACAACAAGTCACCATGGTATGTACTCTCGCTCATTTGTAGCGCGGTACGTTTGATAAACGTGTAAATCCAGGCAGATTCAACCGTTACCGACCCGCAAGTCGCTGCTGATCTTAAGAAGAAGCGCACGTTCCGCACATTTTCATACCGCGGCATCGAGCTTGACAAGCTCCTTGATCTAAGCAACGAGGAGGTGCGTTGACAATCTGTTGCAGCAGTTCGGTTCTCTCATCTGTCTCATTTTCGTAGTTCGTCGAGGTACGTGCACTTAGCTGGTAGTTGGTCCACTGGTGGGGGGTTGACCTTGTGTCCTCCTTAGGTCGTCCATGCCCGTGCTCGCCGTCGGTTCCAACGTGGCCTGAAACGCCGCCCCATGGGCCTCATCAAAAAGTTGCGGAAGGCGAAGAAAGAGGCGCCTCCGAACGAGAAACCTGCTGTTGTCAAGACGCACTTGCGTGACATGATTATCGTCCCTGAGATGATTGGCTCTGTTGTCGGCATCTACAATGGCAAGGTGTGCTCCTGCCGTGCAGCTAGCAATAAGGCACCGATGCTGAGCGGTTGTGGGATCCTAGGTTTTCAACTCTGTCGAGATAAAGCCAGAGATGGTTGGGCACTACCTTGGAGAATTCTCCGTTTCGTACAAGCCTGTCAAGCACGGTCGCCCTGGTGTTCGTCCCTCTCTAGTCTCACTTTTTTTTTTGGCTGACTATCTTAAAACAGATCGGTGCAACACACTGTAAGTTACCTGTCGAATTCATGACCACGAGCGCCGTTCACCATGTTCTACTCCCCGCGCCAATACAGCATCTCGCTTGTACGTTTTTTTGTCCGTTTCGCTTCAGTTTTCTGTGGCTCATGTCCCTTGTCTTTCAGTATTCCCCTCAAGTAATTGCACTCACTTGTATTGTTCTTTTACTGCCACGCCTCCTACTGCACAAAAAATATTATGCATCATGCTTAAGGCTATGCTTACCGAACTGTATTGATTGCGAGATCGGCTTCCTTTTATGCGGTTCGAGGGTGGAGTTTGTTCCTGTGGCCTCGATCACCCGTGATGGTGGTATCACCCTTGCGCGACTGGAGCAAATCTTGAGGGTCCGTGTTGGTCGAGGATTCGCGCCAAAGTGATGATGATATGTAGAGCTCTCAACAACAGGTCAGCGTAGTTTGGTGGAAACGTATGGGAAGCGCAAACTAGATGCTACCGCGATGTCGGCCGCGATGCAGGCTTACAACTCCGGCACAACCTCAGAACCACGTGTGAGAAGGCCAACGAGCACGCGCCACAGGAATCACATTGTTATTTCATGCGGCTACACGGCAGCCGAAGAAGGGCGCAAGGAATACATCAGGGAATGGCGAGGGTATCTTGAATAATTGCCGGGAAAAAAGAGATGAAAAAAGAGGTAAAGGGGGGGGAAGGGTTCTTGGTCCATCGTCGTAAGTGTGTAGTAAACAAGGAGCGGAGGATGGGGCTAGATGTTAGGACAAGAAAAAAAAAAACGTGGTTTACAGATACGGTGACGCAGAGGAAAGGGAAAAAAAAAAGATAGGCGCAATGTGGTAATGACGATGAAATCACGAGAGGCAGCCTCCTCACTGCTATGCGCGCAGGAACAGCCGAGCGCGCGTGCATGAGGTAGTAGCAGGTGACTACGTGCGCTGCCGAAGCTGTAGCGGCGTTGGTGGCCCATGCCCGTTTGACGCGTAATTAGGTGTCGGGGCTGGCATATCCCCAGTGGTCCGCATAAACGTGCCCGAGTTTGGCCGGGACGACGGCAATTGCAGTGGGCGTTGCGCGCCCGCCCATTCGGTGTCGGACGGCGGGTCATTAAGAGGCAGCCTCGGCTGGGGCGTCTGGATCATCATTCCGCTTTGCGAGAACGATGTCGAGGATGGGCCTGGAGGTGGGTAGGAGGCGGCGGATTGGGGCAGGCCAGGTTGCGGGGACTGTTGCCGCGGTTGGAACCCGTTTCGGACGTGGTTTTCAGATTGGGTAGCTGGTAATGTGTTCACCCGGTCGTTTCGAGACGACGACGGTGCTGTGCTGTAAGGATGTCGGGTATGAGTGAACTGATAACCGATAGTCAAAAGGCGAGCGACTCACCGTGAGTCCAGCAAATCCCCCGACCTGTTCAGCTGCGCGAGGTTGGCGTTGTTCGAACCAAAGGGCGAGGAGCCAGAGATGGGGGACATCAAAGGTCCAGTGGCGCGGCCACTGGACCTCTGACGCATGTACGTCTCACACTTCCTCATGAAGTCCTTACTGGGGAGCTCCATGCTATGGGCAAAATGTTCTTGGTCATGCATGAGTGGTAAAAAGTCCTCGGGAACGATGAAAAATTCGTCTTGGTTCTCCAATAGCTCTGTAACTACTTTGATGACGCCAAGGCTCGAATCAAACGCAGAGTCCCGGCCAGCCGAAAAGAGGATGCTCGGACCTATGACGGTCGCGAGGTTAGGAAGGTCCATCTTGCTACCGGTATCATCAAGGCTGTGCGCGAATGATGCAACCCATTTAAGGAACACTAGAAGGACCTCCAGCGTATCTCTGTGGCTCTTCGGCAATATGAGCGTCAGCATGTGTAACACCCGCTTGCGGTCTTCCTCATTTTGCAGACCTAAAACCAGGTACAGGGTCACTGATAAGGAACTTGGGGTAAGCGCGTCCCTCATACGCACCGGCTGATGCAATAAATAAGCGATGTAACTTGAACGTCATAAGGGGATCGGGAAGGTCACGGAAAAATTGCTTCAGCAAAGCGGCAATCTGCACTGGGTGTTCGGTAGACCAATCCACAGAAGATGAGTCACGGTCGAGCGCGACGATAAGCTCCTTCCGCCGCCGGATGTTGCCTGTCTTCCTGAAAATACCTTCAACTGACATGTCTATGACGCATCAGGCGCCCGTGAGCGGGAGTCAGTATATATGAGTAATATCAAGCACGCACCCATCTGCCGCATTGCTGATATCACGTCGTCGATGAAGCTCGGCACTCTGAGTGTAGCCCTCGATGCGCCATGCATTGAGTCGGCACCCTCACGCTCAACAAGCAACTCGAGCGGCAGTCCAAAGAGACCTTCCGATCATACATCTCGCCATCAGCCCGACCGATCCAACAAATGTCGAACAACCCACCTTTCTTCTTGATGTTTTTCTTATCATTCCCTTTGAATAACTTCCAAAAGAATCCCTGCTTTTTCATCTCGACCATCTCCAGAATCTCGTCTAAATCCAACTGATCACGCAACGGCGAGCGGTGCAATACTACTACGGCCGCATGCCGCACGATGGCGAGTTCAAGCGGCGATAATTCTGCGACGTAGGGCACCAAGCTCTGGCGCGGCAGCGAACGGCGCTGTTCCATCGCTTGTGCGGCCTCAGCGAGTTGTGGTATGTCCGCGAGTGTGAGCCCCTCAAGCGCCGGCACAGCTGACGGTGGTCTGCCCAATGAACCACCTTCAGACGGTACGGTGCCGGAAGGTGAGGATGGCGCAGGGTCATCGACAATCTTGAATTCGATGTTTCTACGCAAGTAGTTGGGTCGTGAATCGGCGGGGGATGGAACAAGGAGAGGTGGGTTGAGGGTAGGCCGGGGGGGGCGTGCCTGTGGTGCTTGCTGCTGTGGTAGTGGCGATTGTTGCTGTTGTCCTGGTACTTGAGCAGGCCGCTGTGTGCGCACAGAGCCAGTGCTGGCGCCTGGCACGTTCTGCTGGGTAGCGGGACGCTGGCCTTGGGACGCAAAGTAGGAATCAGCCTGGTGTGTTTGCGTCTGTGACTGCGTTCGCCCACTGCCCTGTCCTGATGACATGGTCACGTCACTCGGATGTGCAACCTTGCCGCTCGGACTCTCGATGATGGTAGAGCGCTTCGGTAGATGTGCCGTCGCGGAGAGCTTCCTATCTAGGTGGACGCTCGCCATACGCATTATGTCTTGAGAATTCCGATACGGGTCATGCTCCGCCTCGCCGGGGGATGGGGCCGCCGTTGCTGCGGGTGTAGCAGAGCGAAAGTCAGTGTCACGCACCATGATGGGGAGAAAGAAACACATACTAGGCGTCAGCGGGATGACCTTGCGTTTCTTGAGGAGTAGGTACAGCCTCCTCAGCGCGACGTTCAGTAAAAACGCATACTGCTCGAGGCGTGACACAGCCTGGAAACCTCCACGGCAACCCTGGTGCGCATGGTCCGTGCAATAGATAGCCGTTGGCACTGCACCGAACGACTGCGTGTCCACAATGCTGTCCAGTTCGTAAGCGAAGAGGTCCACGTTAGCTGGAGGCCGGCGTGCGCTCGTGATCTTTGGCGCCGGGGATCCATCCTCAGCTTTCTCCTTGTTGTCCTTGAATTTGTCTTCCGCAGCCGGTGGAGGAGCCGCCACCTTTCCACATGTTTTGCACTGCACGCATTGTGAGTGCCACCGTTGATACGTGCCAAGACGCACGCAATCCTCTTCGACAGTGAGGTTGCACTTGACGCACAAGTCGCTCGGGGGATTTACGACGGGCACGTTGCTGAGCACAGGGTCGCGCGGGGTGCCAAGGAACGGTGACTCCCCAGCATTTTCTGGGGCGAGACTACGGAAGCCATACATGACCCCTTTGGTGCCTGCATTGCCTGAAGCAGAATGCTGAGTGGGGATGTTCTCGCCCTTGGCCCCTTTGATTATCCGGCGCGCAGATGGGTTTCCGGCCTGAACGGCGAGCAGATGGAGTTTGTCGAGGAAGGACTGCATTGCTTCCCGTACGCCATGCTCGCGCTCTAGCTTGAGCGCGCCAGTGAGCGCTATGCGGATAAGAATCTTGAGATAGTGAGCGAGTCCCGTGACCAATGCCAGGAGTTCTTGGGTCATGCCCATTCGCCGTGCGCCTGTCTCTTGAGTGTGGGAAAGCAAGGTAAACAAATCGACCGTCTTGCGACAGAGCATGCGTGCTTCCCTGACATGTGACATGCCTAGTAGGGGCCGTGAGAAGCATGTCGTCAAGGGTGTTGGCAACGCCCGGCAACGTACCTTTCATGCTCAGCTGAACAAAATGCCATTCGAGGTCATCAATCGTCGCAAAAAGAACTTCCACGTGCAGGATGAACTTTTCCGCCATACGTATGGCTTCCAAGTATTGTCCGCTGCTCACGTGTCGTAGCATATCCGATATGCACGCTGCACTTGATTCCTCGAATGCAGAAAGTACTCTGGCATGCATGTTAGACCTCTCATCGAAAGGGGAAACGATCAAAAACTCCGCTGAGAACACTTACGTCCAGATGCGATAAACTTGCTGTTCCATCCTGATTTGCTTTTCCTTCAATGACACATGTGACTCCCGTCGCTCTTCCTCCACGTATGGAGATTCGGTTGTGTCAGGAGATGCCTCTGTGAGACTTGTCGGTCGCCGGGAAACGACTTTGACGTTCCAGAACTTCAGATAGGAACCGATCATCAACAATGGAAAGTGCTTTGCCACCGCCGGCGATACCACTGACCTTGTTGATCATGTAACATTCTGGATGCCAGCATTCGTCGCGATTGTTCCTATTAATCTCCACAAATTGCTTCAGAATGGCAGTATTGCAACCTGCGCACTTGGTGGCGAAGCGCGTCGAGTAATGGTAATGACAGTATACGTCGTTGTCGTGCTCATAATATGAGTCTTGTGGCCCAAAAAGGGTTGGACATATGGAGCATGTGAAATGCTCGACATGGAACTTCCTGCCTATAGAGAGGTGAGGTGGGACTGGGTAATCACCAAGTAAGTATGGAACGTACTACACGCCGTGATATAGCTCCCTCTTAACGCCGTGCCACACTTCCCACAAATAAGGTTGAGTCGTCGGAAGTAATCCCTTTCGCACAAGGGCTGCTGCTTGCCATCAGTACCATCGATGGGGAAGAATTTGGAGGCGACGACATCCCCACAGTCCTGAAAAGAGGTGATGAAGTACTCAAGCCGGGAACGTGGTGGTACTTACGACACACTTGAAACACTGGAGATGATAGACCGTACCGAGGGCCCGAACGAACGCGCCCTGCATGGGGAGTCCGCAAGCCGAGCATAATCTAGGGGAAGGGGTTAGTCGCCTCTGTTAGACAGAACCGCAAAGCAAAAAAGAAAGAAGGCGGACAGGCAAGGCGGGGAAGCCGGTGTATAAGAGTAAAAATACTACTTACGAGACTAAGGTAGCACTACTAGTCGATGTAACAGACGTAGGAAGGCGGTTGTCTGTAGGACTCGAAGAGGATGAATTGGAGGAGGCAGAAGCTCCGCTCAGTCGCCTGGCAGATGTACCCAAATGCTCAGACGAAGGCGGTTGAGCACGGTCGCGGGAGATGCTACCCGGGGTGCTCGAGCGACTGGCAGAAAGGAAGGCCGGAGACGGTGCGGCGAACGCGGAGGCGTGATTGAGGTCCTCGCTACGAGAGTATTTTGACAACGAGGCATCGGAATAGGGCTTTGTATGCTCAAGCTCGCTAGTTGAACTAAGAGTGGATGCGCGGAGTGGTAGGGAAGGCCGCTCTGGGCCGCTCAGGATGGAGGGCTGAGAAGGAAGAGAAGACGGCGAATCAGGAGCAGGGGAGAGCCTGTGAGGAGACTGAAGGGGAGACTCGCGGAATTTAGGGGAGATAGGGATGGATATCCCGTTGGTAGACGAGGTGCGGCCCTGGGAAGGGATAGCGGGCTGATCCTGGGAGTAACCCATGACGATGAAGGAGAGGTGTTATGAGTGAGCCAGAGCGAATTAGACGAGGTTGTGGTTTCAGTTGCGATAAATGAGAGAGTGATACCCTCTTGTTGTTCTCTTTGACTTTCTGTTGTCGAGGCGAAGCGAGGCGGAATCCCGGTCGTTCGGTCTTTCGGTCAGTTGGTCGGTCGCCTCGCGCGCGAGTTAACCCACGCCCAGGCAGGCCCAGGCGCCGCTCTACGGTAACCCTTTAAAAAAAAAAACAAACGATGTTACCGTTACTGTTACTGTGTCACATCCTATCTTTGTCACCCTCGGGCCCTCGCATCCCACTCAAAACCTCATAAAGAAGTTCTTCAATCCGCTTCTGCCTCTTCTCAATTGATTCCAGCCGTCTCGCCAACTCCAAGCTTCCCAACGTCGATTCTTTCTCTTCCGTCTCCTCCGCAGTTTCCGGATCCCATAACCCTTCCGATCGCTCATCCGGACTCTGCCCAATCACATTGTCGCTTTCTCCGACTCCGAGTCGGCCCGATGGAATCATCTTTTGCAGGGTTGTCGCAGACGACAGCCGCCGCCGAGTCACAGGCCCGTAGCTCACCCCGTCCCGCGTCCCGGCGTATGGCTGTGCATCTTCTGGTATCACTTCGTCCACGATGAGTGGCTGGAAAAGCTGCGCTAGCGGGCTCGCCTGAACAGCCATCTCCGCCGGCCTATTCAGCGTGGATGCGACGCGAAGCCGTGGTTGCCGTCCCGGCGAGCCGTCTAGCTTCATCGACGATTGCGACGACATTCGCGGGTAGGTGTTACTTCCGCTCGATCCTCGAGCACGCTGGACTAGTCCGGTTCGTGGATGCCCCACCGAAGGAGGTGCACCCTGATCATGGGTATCTAATGCACTGTCGAGCTGCTCCTCAAGCTCGAATATCTAAGGAAATAAAGCTTTTGTTTGGCATCCGACCATGAAAGAGGCGCACCTACCGCATCAATATCGGATCCTCCCCCCGGAATGAAGGCTTCCAGGAGAGCTGCGGCATATCCTCATTAGTGTGCCCTGCTCCATAGATACACAAGTGACGCACTCCATCGTCTAACGTTTCTTGGTAGCGTTTCTAGAAAGCGTTCTGTCGTTGCCAAGACCGTCTCTCCGACACCTATCGTCCCTGTCTTCTTGGCTTGGCGCTCATAGAGCGCGATCGTGATCAATATCGGGAAGTTTGTTAATCTGACGGGCCTATCAGTCCAGAAGCCCAGTCCTATCACTTTCTAGAACAAGAACCTGATCATGAACACATTAACCTGACAGGAGCGAGTCAAATTAGCTCCGTGGCATGCACGAACGGAAGACAAAACCTTATGGAACCACCTCGGGGTTAGTACGTAGCTCGCAGGAAGGAGAACCCAGAGAGCGAAGAGGTTGACAGGGGGTTGGTATGAGAAAAGAGAATCTGCCTTGACGCTACCGAATATTCAGTTGGTAAGACCACGCAGCACTATGTGAGCGCTATACCAACCCTTCAATTGTTGACACAGCGCGCCTAAACATCGCCTACAGCCAATGTGGGTACAGAGAGATGATGTAAAGCATGAAAACAAACCTCAGCGGCTGCATCCTCTGATATCGTGGAGAATGTATGAGAAAGGATCTACCATGATGCTATCATACATAGTTCCTGAGGCCGAACGAAGTGGACACACCGAGACTAAGACTACAATGACAGTTTGCGCATTAGCAAGAGTAGCTTATCGCTTAAGGGAGACATGCCTGTAAGGAGAAGGGTATTGCTCAAGCAGGCGTAAGTCACCATCAAAACCGGACCAAAGGTCTTGTCAAAATCGGCTGCCAGGGAGTGAGAAATAGCACACGCCTGTGCTGTCCTACTCACGGGCTTTCTCAAAACCAGATGCATCAAGGCCAAACCATATGTTTATCATCCACCACGCAATTTGACTGGAACCCAGGGGGTGAGCAGATGCACGAAACTCAGATGAGGGGCATTACCCTAAAGAATACCTATGCGAAACTGCGACTCAGTAGGGAAGCGTTGATGCTAAGGATGGGTTCGCACCCAGCTCGTCCTTTGCTCAATCTGGAAAGTGATCAATTTTGGCACGCTGCCACGTATGAAGCGGTGCCAGCTTACGTCCAGAGTGCGTACAGGAAGCCGGCAAAGCAGAAAACGGCGATGAGCATTAAGAACACGAATTGTGATATCATCGCCCGCAGGGATAGCACCATTAAATTGTTCTTTAACGTCACGAATGCCAACCTGAAAGGTGACGTTTGTTCAACACGCCAGGAGTAGCACGTGTGCACGAGACTTACCGCGGGAAGAGTAGGCACGCGATAAGCGCGAGGCAGTCGATGCCGACGGCTTTTGCCCAAGCACCAGCTGGACCCGAAAAGCTGCTTATTACGCGCCGTGCCTTGACAAAGAATACGAAGCATACTCGGGTGGTACATCCCGTAGACACGGAGAACCGCGTACGTGCAAAATATTGGTACTGTGGGGTAGAAAATTAGGACGGCACCCAGATTGTCACCACAAAGGACGTACTAAATGCCAAGTCAAATCCGTTCTAGAAAGCGGTCAGTGCTCAGCATATAACGAGGTTAGAACTAATCGCCACGCACCCAGGTACCTGTGAAGAAGACTGACAACACCTTCAACAGATGATGCATGACCATCAATCGGAAAATGTCACCTCCGATTCCGTGTTCTTGCATCGCTGCCACCTTCTCCAGCGAGAATCCAACCGAATATATCATGAACGCAACCTCCCACGCGTTCAAGCGATCGATCTCGTTCAGTTCAACAGCGATGGCGAAGAGTACGAAGAGCACTAAGAAGCTACATCTTTGACGTCACGAGATCGATCAGTAAGCGAACAGCGAATTGCGCACTTGAAGTACTCCAGGACGGAACGGATCGCGGGCACTTTGAGACTATCACTTCCGTCAGCGGCACCGAGCGAATACCTGGCGATACAAGCACAGACCGGTAATGGTCAAGCAGTGGTGCGGTATGTGGGTTATAGAAGTGAATTGGGTTTCGTTTATATGTCTACGAAGAAAGTGATGCAGGACTAGTACGCGAGCCATCGTTTATCACAATGAGCGACATACATCGGAAAGGATCGAGTGGCTACTTTCTGCTTGATAGACACATTTGCCGCTAAGGAAAGAACAATGTTCATCACGAGCTTGAGTAGGGACAAAACCAGGTTTTACCTCCAGATAGCGGTGATGACCTTTTGACAAGCTGTGCTTTTGATGAATCGCTTGGCCTTGCTGATGATTGCCATTTCAATAGCATTGCCAACTCTATCGTCTAGATCATCATTCTCCTCCCGGGCAAGATTCAGTGTCACCGGATCGGCGCCCGAGTAAACCGGCCAGCTGGTAACTGCAACCACAACCAAGTCAAGGAGGTTATCCCCGTACTCGCGGAGACATCTAATGGCCAAGATTTCGCAGAGATGTGCTCGGGTACGGGAGAGAGCGGATGTCGTGAGATTGTCGTCGCGAATAAAATGTACGCGATTCAAGAGAAGGCAGAAGACGACGGATTTGTTGCCCTGATACTGAAGATTGAGGTATTTCTCGGTTAAAGGGCGAACCAGTGTATATGTTAGGTCTGGCGCCGTCAGCTGAAGCTAGTGTTAGGAGTGCATGGTGTTCCAGGTGTTGAAGGGAAGACGGACCGCTTCGTAAGTTAACGGAGTATCTGATACAATATTCGTTCCTTAAACAAGCCCACATGTATGCGGTAACCCAACGCACCTATGAAATGCTAAGGTTGATGAGTGGTATCGTGGATTAGCAAAAGGCATGCGGCGATGACACATATGGTCGCACCATGACATCCTTGAGAGAATAAGTCCATTACGTCCCCGAATGGAGTTGATTCGTGCAAAACGTGACAGACGTACCGTTCTAATCATGTGAATGATCGGAAATACCGGTGTGGATTCCATATCCTCTCTTAACAACAAGGGTTGTGATTCTTGTGATGCCTCGTGCATCGTTATCTAGTAGTCGGAGGAGTAAATTATGGAAATGTATGCGGTCAAATGGTACATGCGGTCACTGGGGCCGCGGCAAAATTGGCGCCACCTACGAGGCGCGCGTCTTGAAACTCCGCAAAAGCACGCGTCGCGTTCCTCACGCTCACGCTATTCGGTCTCAGGCTCTTTATATTACAGTTCTTGCGTCCTCTCCTTCTCGATAGATGCAGGCCCAGCCCGTCGTGCAACAGCCTCAACCAGTTAAGATATACAATGCCGTGTACTCCTCGGTCCAGGTGCGGGGTTATTTTCCCTTTATTCCAATGTCGCGTCACGCGTTTGTCAGGTGTATGAATGCATGGTTCGAGGCATCGCGGTTATGCGCCGTCGTGCCGACTCGTACGTCAATGCCACTCAGATCTTGAAGGTTGCCGGCGTGGACAAGGGTAGGAGGACCAAAATTCTCGAGAAGGAAATACTCCCCGGCGAGCATGAAATTGTGCAGGGCGGTTACGGCAAGTATCAGGGAACATGGTCCGTAGAGTGTTCGATGTACTCTCCGCTTGCGCAGTTGTGCATCTAACGTGGATTTTATCTACTCAAAGGATACCGCTTGAGAGAGGACGGGATATCGCTCTCCAATATGGTGTCGCTAATCTTCTCGCCCCATTATTTGATTTCATACCAAGCTCAAACTCACTCGGTGCACTTCCGGCTGCAATGCAAGCTGGTAGTGGTAAGCTCGCAGTTGAATTTCCTCCGGGACTTGCCTCCATATGTGCTTTAGGCCCACCAGGGAATTACTTGCCTTCTTCTCTTCCCTCTGCACCTATTATGCCTGGATCTGCTCTGCGTCTTTTGAACCAAGGACGCGCCCAAGGTCTCTTCACTCCCTCAACGTCACAACACCAAGGGCTAGTCTATCCTCCGCCTCCGGGAGTTGTTTACCCTAGTTCTCCAGCTCCTACCGTTCCGGGCGTGTCTCCTACACCTCCCCCGATACAGCCGCTCAAACGGACGCGATCCGAAATGAATGCGGGTTCTACCGGGGTTCCTGATACAATTCAATCGCTCATAACGGCCCAAGGTTCAGTGTTCAAATCAGTACAACCCATGTTCCTTGCTTGACATTGGTGCAGCAGATCTCGCTAGAGCGTCTTCTGCGGCGCCAGCCCTACAGACCAACGCTGACGACAATCCGTCTCCCTTGAAACGTGCTCGTACAGAGCCGCCACCTGCCGGAGAAGTACACCTAACCTCCAACCATACACAACCCCAACCACCAATGTCCCAACAACCTCCTTCCCAACCCGGATCTCGTGGTGAAACAGCTACCCCCCAGCCCATAAACGGAGCTATTCATTGTGATGACAGACTGACCGCCGCCGCGAATGGTGCGTACGAAAATGGCAGGGCTGAAGAAGATCACAAGATACGGTTCGCATCAAAACCTGTCATGCCTCGGAATATGGATCCTACTGCGCCATTGAAAGACCACCGACGCGCTGTTATCATCACCGCTATTCTCCAACGTGATGGCACAAATGTAGTCTTAGACCTCATCCGCGACATCCCGCCTGAAAATGGTGCCGCAGGTCCTAACGTAGATTGCGTTCTCGACGAGCTCGGCCATACCGCGTTGCACATATCTGCATCACTCGGCCGACTCAACATTGTGGAAGCGCTCATCGCAAGCGGTGCAGATATTCACCGAGGAAATTATAACGGTGAGACACCGCTGATTCGTGCCTGCCTGCTATCAAACAACTTCGACCAACAATCGTTTGGGACGCTGGTTTCCCTGTTGCACCCATCGATTCGGACCCTCGATACGGCGCGCAAGTCCGTGTTGCACCATGTCGTTGCGCTCGCGGGCGTGCGCAACCGTGCCATTATCGCGTCTTACTACCTGGAGCAGATCTTCCTCTGGGTTGCACAACACCAGGACGGTGATTTCCGCTCGGTAGTAGATCTACAAGACGAACATGGAGATACGGCGCTGAATATCGCAGCACGTGTAGGCAACCGCAGTCTCGTAAGGTCCTTCCTGGACGTAGGTGCCAATCGGATACTCCCTAACAAACTAGGGTTACGTCCAGGCGATTTTGGTGTTGAGAATGAAGTAGGCCGGGAGTAGCCGATGTCAGAGCTCAACTGATGCATTACTCATGAGCAGGAGCTCGGTGGCGGTCCCCGTGTCGAGGATCTCATCGCATCTTTACGGTCTGGTCCCTCAGCACCGGTGCAAAAGAGCCAAGATGTGATAGCAGGTGCATTCCCCTCCCCCCAACCAAAGCCGCGATTCTGTGACTCACGCTGTTATCGTAGACATGACGGCTATCATTCAAGGCCTCAGTGCTGAGTTTGCCGCAGAGATCAAGACAAAGCAAGATAACTTAGACGTTACACAGGCCCACCTACGCGCGGCGACGCGCGAGCTCTCGGAGCAGCGCAAACAGATTCAGGTGTGGCAGGCGCGCTGCAGCGAGCTTGATCAGGTGACGCAACGAATCCGCAACGTCGACCGCGCGCTCGTGGACGAGGAGAAGTTCGACTGGACAGGGCGCACAGATATCGACGGGCGCGACGCGCTCGAGAGCGGGGGCCCGGCCTTCCGCTGGCGCGGGCAGAACTCGACCATGGCGGGCCTCGGCGAGGTCGGGGACGTGTCGTTCCCCTTTGACACGGAACCGACGATCCCGACGAGCGACTCGGTCACCAGCTTGATTCGGCTGCGACGGCTGAAGATGTGGCACTTGCGGATGGAGGCGCTCGTGCGGCAGAGGCTGGAGAATTTGCGCGGCGCGAGCGCCGAGCGCGAATTCCAGTGCAAGAAGATCGTCGCTCTGTGCACGGGCGTACCGGTCGACAAGGTCGAAGAGGTTTGTGGCTTTACACCACAGCTCGTTGCTGTGCGTCGCTGACGTTCGGCCAGATGCTCGATGACCTGGTTGTTGCTGTGGAGAGTGAAACACAGGTCGTCGATATTGGGCGGGTGTCTGGTTTTATGCAGAAGGTGAGATCGAGCCATGTCAAGACAGATCGTGTCGCTCTGTTGACACCTTCAATTTCCAGGTCCGGGACGGTGTAATCTAGTTTGCGATGCGAGGCTTCGTGACGAACATGGTGATATTCGCTGTCAAGAACACACTGTATTTCATAGCTCCGTGCATCTGTTGTCGTCATTTTTAAGCTTAACATGCTATCTTTTATCGCATCGCAACACGCGTCATCAGAATCACTGTCACATTCCGCTCTCGCTTGCGAACAGCTGGAAGTTCCTATTGTACGTGCCTGATACCAGCAGTTTTGAGTCGGTGGACAGATCGACCGACATGACCTTGCTTCCATCCGTTTGCAAGGTCGTCAGTAGCTGCCAATCGTCCGCACTCCATACTTTGACCAGACCATCATAGCCTGCGCTGGCCAAGTACAACCCGGGACGATAACGCCATTCCTGCGCGAGCGCCTCCCGCTTTTGCTCGGTAGTCATTGGTGGGGGCGCAGAGCCCTCCATCCCCTCGTCGTCGTCGTTGTTGGACTGCTCTTCGGGTTCTTCGGTGGTGCCATTCACGTGGGCAAGGTCGCCGGTCTGGTTTTGGCGCTGCATGATGTGCGCAGGGATGGTCCCGTCGGAGCGGAAGAAGCGCACGTCTGACACGTTGCTGAGGTGCGCAGGTATGGTATACAGCGCTTTCAGTGAGCGCAAGTCCCATATTCGGATGGTATCATCTGACGCGCCGGTTGCGATTTGGTACCTGTGGAGCGTCAAGACAAGGCACGGAGATGGGCGGCGAGTGCATACCCGTTAGGGGAGAACGCCATGGTAAGTATGCCTTCGACGTGACCGTCGAGGACCATTGCCGTTCGACCCGTTCGCAAGTCCCAAACACGGCCAATCGCATCGAGGCCACTATAAAGGATCATAAACGCGAGGTCCCTAACAGGTAAGAAAGCCACATACGCAGATGCAACGAGGGCACCGTCATCTTGGAATTCAATAGCGTAAACCTCTCGAGAGTGACCTTCCTGGAGCAAAAGTTCTTTGGACGTATTTATGTCCCATAGTCGCCACGTTGTGTCAAAGCTGGCGCTGGCAACGTAGTTGCCGGAAGGGTGAAAGGCTACCCTGCAAATCCGATCTTGATGACCCTTCATGACAGAGATTGGTGTTTCACTAGGTGAATGCTGTGAGCCAGATAAAAGACGAGGTGCCCCAAATGTTCAAACCTGTTGAGTGACCACACGTTAATACACGCATCACCAGCTCCGCTGACTAAATTAACCGAATCTGTACTCTGAGATAGTGTTGCTTGTGGGTGCCAGGCAACTCCGCCAACTCGATCGCTATGTCCTAGCAGGTGGTATGAGAGGTAGTCATAAGGCAAATAGATAGTCAAGTTCACCTCTAAGAGTACGAATGGGCGTACAGGCCGGGACATTCCACAACTTGACCGAGCCTGACCAGCTTCCTGTGGCCAAAACCTCTCCATTTGGAGCGAATCGCACAAGAGAGACTGGCCGCTCATCTCCAATTTGTGAGCCGAGATTCGAAAACGTCTCCACAACGGATCAGTGAATGATATTAGTAAGGCAAGTGACAGACTTAACATACCTTCACGTCGGCAAAGACACGTTTTCGAATGTCGATGATCCGACTTAGGGGAAGCTTGCTGTCGAATTTCTGTTGGGTAACGCGTTTTTGGGCTCTGTAAGGAAGTCGAACAGGAAGAGAGCGTGGTAAGCACCTTGGTAGCGGCCTAACTAGTAGGAAGGAATTCCAACCTAGGAAGAGAGAACTCCGCTATGCGTCTGCGCGCTTCCAAGAGCTCCAATGAACCTGGGGAAAAGAATTCCTCCGCCTACGCGAGTGATTGTTATGGCAAGTTCGTTAATACGGTGCTACGCGAAAAGCACGCACCTCCTCTTCACTTTCAGATTCAGATTTAGCGTCTACGTCAATGGCATCCTCCCCTCGTGCGGCGTTAATTTGAGAAAGTACATAGATCAAACGATCGCGCCTGTCTGCAGCCTAAAGTAGTAGCATCTATATCCTGTCGGGTCAAGGATGTGTATAAGACATACCCGCTCTCCAAAGAGTGTGATCGGTTCGCCAATTTCTCGCAAACGAGCCTTTACACGGTTGTCATCGGTTGGGACAGCCATAGCCCTGGCCTTCTTTTTTCTTTCGAGCTCATCGAGAATGACTTTGTTCTCGATACGAGCGCGTTCTGATCCCAAGTAATTGCCATCGTCGACGAGATTATCGAAAGTGAGCTCGGGCATGATATGGTGGCAGGGAAGAGGAGGAAGGTGTATTACATAATCAAGAACCACGGAGGCCGTGGCCGTGGGTGCGAGCTTATTTTCAGGGCTGAGCTTTGCACACTCAGGCAGCCTGCAAGGAGCAACACGCTCTCAACGGCCATCTTGTCTCTGCCCTCCTTCCCACTCCCTTCTCACCAACACACAATATGGCAGTCTTGTCACTGCCGCTCTATTTCTCAAACTCCTTTTGGTCCCAGGATTATAGGAAAGGTCTCGAAGTCCTTTACAGCAAACTTGAGCAGGTGCGTGGGACTGCACACGTGTCTAGGCCGCATAAGGCTCACGTAGCCGACGTCTCTCAGGGCGTCTTAGAGAATAGAGAACTTGTTGCTTTCATCCGGGTGAGAATCAGGATCCTACTCGGGGCTATGCCCAGTCAACCTATAGCTTTTACAGGCTCGAGCGCAGGCGGAGGAGAATATTGGCGCTGATCTTGCAACTACTGTAGCCGCGGTTTCAGGTGTGCTTCCTACGTCGTCATGCTGGATTGTGTTCTAAACGTTTGTTCCAGGCACCGGCTTCAACGCAGACGATGGAGCAACACTACTCATGGCTTTTCGCGGGCTACAGGCGGAGACCGCCCAGCAAGGTGATGCCCACAAAGCTATCGCACGCGAGCTCCAACAACTCGTTGCGGACCCCTTCGAGAAATGGGCCAACGGTTACCACGTGCGTCACAGTGATTCTCATACTTCCTTCTACGCTTACGCCCTTCCATAGGAGAGGCTTCAGGCCAGTAGGACTACTATCATTGATGGCCACATCAATAACTACGAACAGGCTCAAACAGAGGTACACAAGCCCACTTGTCCCACCCATTTGGATGTCCCGTTGAAGTTCTCACCTCTTGTAGGTCACCAAACTCAAGAACACGTATCTGTCCAAGGTTCGCAAGGCAGATGAGGCTACGGACGAGTGGGTACAGCTACTTCTTCTGACTGTCTTTTAATACATGCTTCGAACTGCAGTGCCAAATTCGCACCGAACAGCGAGCTGAGCGACAAATACACCACTTCCCCTCGCCTCGCTCCTCGCGATAAGCCCGTCAGGACGGCAACCGTCTCGGAACGTATCGCACAGAGGTTCAAGGATATTCAACAGAAGGCATCTCACTTGGCCGACAGTGAACCCAGTGACCAGAAGACGCAGGTTCTCTTCAGCGACGAGAAGGAGGGTCCTAAAGTTGATAAAGGCAAGGGGAAGGCGGTCGAAGAGCCCTCTGATAGCATCATCAATGCGTCACCTCCTCCTCTATCACCCCAGCTTTCCCCAGCGAGCTTGTCCATTAAGACTTCCTCTCCGTTGTCGCCCCCTGCGCCTCCCGAGCCCATTCTCTTGGCGGGTCTCTCACTCCCGCCAGCGGCCGTCTCAGACCTCCTCACACGTGCATCCTCCGAGTTGCAGCTGCGATCTATACGCTTCCCCATTGTTGGGGAGTACCTCTGCTTCACGGGCGAAGAGTTTGTCGCCTGGCTCAATAAGAACGTTCATGGATTTGGCGGCAACATTGATCTTGCAGAGGATGCCGCACGGGACCTCACCGAACGTGATGGCCTCCTGCGACGCATTGGGGATTTCGGAAATGCTTTTGAACCTTCGGACGATGCCTTCTACCAGTTCCGGCCAAAGGCGTTTGAGCTCGGCAAACCTCCCATCAAAGAGGAAGACATCCAGTCCCCTACGAAGCTCACACCCATGGCAGGCAACCTTCTCAAACGCTCTAATACCTTCCTCAACGTCGTCTCAAAGGCGCTCGCCGCCAACCCAAACTCTGAACCCCTTCACGTGCGTGCGCGACTCGAAGCTGACGCTGCGGACCGCGAGTATCGTATCGCGGTGCGTAAACTTGACAGGCAGCGGCTTGGCCTCGAGGAGCGTATCGAAGATGCACTAAAGGTACTTCAACGTTGGGAGACCGAACGTCTTCACGCAGTCAAAACCGTACTGCTGGAATTCCACGGCACGCTCTCGAACCTCCCCCGCGCTCTTGAAGCACCACTTGAGCGTTCGGCGTCCCATATCGCCGCGTATCTGCCAGATTCCGACCTTTCTGCGCTCATTGAGCGGTATCGAACCGGGCCATTCCGCCCCCAACCACAGGTGTACGAAAGCGTGGCACATGATGAATCAGACGTGTTATTTGGCATTGACTTGAGGAGATGGTCCGAGGGCGGGTGGGATTCTCTGCATGACGAAGATCAGAACAAGCCCCTGATTCCTCCAGTTTTGTCTACACTTCTGGATGGTTTGAATCAAGCTTATCCCGGGTTGCCTGATGACGATGGTGAGTCCACCATCCGCTCAGTACTAGGGCTCATTGTCAATGTGTCGACCTAGAGAGACGCAAGGCTTGGATTTACGAAGTCCCCCTGACTGCGGTCCATCATCTCCGCGAAAGTCTTAACGCTGTTCCTCCCGAGCAACCCATTCCAGCCGATATTGTGACCAAGTATGATGTCCCCGTACTGGCGAGTACGGTCAAGCTGTGGTTACTTGAATTGAACCCTCCGATTGCCCTCTGGGAAGGTTGGGAAGATTTGCGTCGCCTATATCCCAACGGTTCGTGGGGTTCCTGGTTACGTTGGAGTTTGGTCTATTAACAACAGCCTCAGTCGGCTCTTCCGCCAAGGGAGATAAAGAATCTACTGATGAGCAAGAACACTTGGAAGCTCTGAAGATGGCTTTGCTTCGCCTACCAAAAGTCCATCTATATGTTCTTGACACGATTCTGCTGCATCTCAGGGCGTTAGTCTTCCGATTCTAATTCCTCAGCGTCATCCTGATCATTGATATTAGGCTTATTGGTAATACCGAGGTAGATGAGACCGATGATATATATATGACGAAGCTCGGCTTGTCCATGGGCCGCAGTGAGTTCTTATTGACATTTATTGACGTTAGACTGAGGGTTGTGCCAGCTATTCTCCGTCCGAAGCTTGAGACTGGCGTCTCAGTCCAAGATCGCCACCCAGCTACGTTCTTTGTAGATCTTCTAAGCATTATGTAGACGTCCTCCCTCCGACGATCGCCAAGAAGAAGGCTGATACAGAACGGAAAGTGCCCCCCCGCAAACGGACCGCTCCTATTGATATGCGTATGAGCAGAACTAGGCTTTCCGCTGGAACCGAAGCCAGAGATTGGCTTGCGAGTCAAAGAGCCCAGGGGAAGGTTCCGCCTCCTGTTCCGCCTCCGCCTCCCCCAGTCCTGTCGGCCCCTCCTGTTCCGCCCCCGCCAGTCCTGCCAGTCCCGGAGCCCGTACCTATCTCGGCATCTCCGGTCGCACAGCTTCAGCCCCCTCCGCCTCCGCCTCCCGTCAAGCCCATATCCGTGCCCGAGCCTCCGCCGTTGGTTGCCCCCATTCCAGTACCCGCGGCTCGTGCAGCAGACCCAAGTCTTCCAGCCCGGCCTGCCTTCAAATCCCCGCCTCCCGAGGACGATGAGCTGCCCCCCAGGCCCGCCTTCAACTCCCCGCCGCCCGAGTCTGAATTGAAACGCCAGTGCCTGCTCCGACTGCGATACCAGTCAAGGTCGCGCCCCCAACGCCCTCGCCCAAACGGCGCAACAGCGGCTCACCCCGCCCGAACCCCGGGCGCAACGGCAGCCCGCGCGTACGCTCCCCCTCGAACTCGTCCTCGCCACTGGCCCCCGGCCGCATCGGCTCTCCCGCCGTCTCTCAGGGCGAAGACGCGCCGCTGAACCCCAACCGGACCTCGCTCTCGCGCGCCACCTCGGGCGAGACGTCCCGCATCCGCGCGCCGCGCGGCTCGCGTCCGCTGCGGGGCGGTGGGGGCAACGTCAGCTCCATCGTATCCAATCTGAACCGCACCTCGATCTCTTCCGATCCGCGCGCGTCGCCGCCGCCGTCGGCGGGACTGCATCGGGGCAGCCGTGTGCGTCCGCCGTCTGGCAGCGGCGTCGAGGACAGGCGGCGCAGCCTGACGGGATTGGCGAGGAGGACGATGGATAGCGATGCGGAGGAGGGCGTGGTTGGTTGAAGATGATCGAAATGAAACGACGGACGCGATGAAACGCTGCGTGTTTTTTGTTTTTTGTTTTTGTTTTTGTTTAAAGATCGTTCGTGCGTGTCGTTGATGAGATGAGATTATCGGCGGTCGTAGTAAATCCTACCTGTGTATTCATGCATGATGTGCTGGCGGTGGAGAGACCCTTGCATCTACTTATGTTATGCTCACCTCCTCGAAATGTGTAACTAAGCTTTTGTTTCTCGTTTCTGTTCCGTGACTTGCTGCTTGTTTAGTAGTACGTCGGCGGCTTTTGCTCGTATATATCTTAATTTTTTTTGGTTTTGGTTTTTTCGTGTCGATTTATGCGATCTTGTCAGAACTCAAGTCATAGGCTGATGAGATGATGCTTTGATACCGGACCAGTTCGATTACCTCATGCCTTGTACCCGGGATATACCATGTGGACAGGACGATCCATAAACAATCAGAGGTAAGATTACAATACGTATATACACAACAATGATGCTCTCTCGCTCAGTAACTATCAGTCACAAGTGTCCTTTGGCTCATCAATACTACACCATAAATCGCAGGAACCTGGATATGCCGGTCTAAAGGGGATCTTCGAACTATGCATCGCGTGCTACACGCCCAATGGGTTGGTAGACTCGCGTAAAGGGGAACGTCGGTGGCACCGTCGGCGTTCAACGGGCGGACGACGCGGCAAGCAGCCGGGAGCCCCCCGTCAAGCACTGGAACGTGAACGGCGAGGAAGACGAGCCGAAGCGACGACCGGCGTCCGAATCATCCGAGTCGCTCCGCTCGCTGTCGCCGCCAAACTCCTCGCTGCTGCTAAGCAGCTGCGGCGACACGCCTGCGCGAGTCACCACTCGCACACGCCGGTTCTGGCCCGTGGTCACGGAACCAGGTGCGCTAACCCGTGGCAGCGGCGTTACCGACGAGGACGGATCTATGGCGATGGCGGCGGCGGCGGCGGCGGGTGGTGCGGCGGCCGAGGATGGGGTGGTGCCTGCATACCATCCAGCCAGCATGGAACGGTAGCGTGCAACCCGCGAGAATTCGAGGCGTGCAAGCCGATCGGCCCGAGCAGCAGCTCGAGCTCGCAAACCGACGTTGTGCGAGGATTCCTGAGCGACCTGGGCATCCCTTTCCGACGTCGTTTCGCGTTTCGTGCGTTTGGGCATGGGCTTGATGGGGCGGCCCTTGTGGAGGGGGTTGCCTGGCGCGGGCGAGGGATCGGGATCGGGATCGGGATCGAGGAGGCTCACGCTCGAGGACGTGGACACGGAGGTGTCGAGGGTGGCGTGGTCACACTTGCGCTTCGCGGCCAAGAGTGTGTGCAGCGGACTCCTGGCACAGCACAGCAAGGTTACCAGCTTGATCCACAGCGAGGAAGAGCGATCGGTTGTACTCACGACTTGGACTTGAGGGCCTGATACTTCCGCCCGAGGTTTTCCAGGCTCTGGTGCGCGAGACGCACGTCTTCTTTGGCCTTGTTGAGCGCAAGGCGCGCATCGCGCTCGTCGAGAGCGAGGCGGGAAGCGGTGCTCTGAGCGGACTCGCAACGACCCATAAGGAGGGTTTTGTCGCGATGGAGCGTCCCAACGCGCGCTTTGAGGGCGGCAATTTCTGCGTTGAGATTCTCAATTCGCGCCTTGTTGTTCCCCTCGTCTCCCAGATAGACGCGACGGAGTGAAGGGGACATAAAGACGTGATACTTCTTGGGTACGATGGACAGGTCGGGCCTAACTGATACCCGAGGAGTCAGCGGAGGATGACGCGATAGGACATGAGTGGAGTCTACCAGTGGGGAACGGAGAGCGACAAGTCGGGCATCTCGCCTCGTAAGGGTCTTGAGAAGCCCGAATGTGGGTTTTTATGCATGCGTCACAGCTGAGATGGCCTATTTGGATTATTGATAGCCAACTTTTAGACAAAAACTCGACAGCTTACCGCAAGGAGTAACCACCGGATCACGGAACGTGTCCAGACATATCGGGCACTCTCGAGAGGAGATTATAGAGGTCATGGTTAGAAGCAACGCGACGCCAGGTCGTCTTTTGCTCCGCGCCTGAAGAAATGGATGGGAAAGACAATGAGGACCCGGAGAGGGACGCCTAATATAATCGGTTAATTACGCGTTGCGACCTCAAGTGGTCGTGATGTGTTCTATGGTTGTGTGATTTAGTAGTGGCATTTAGACCACAAAGGCGCCCAAGTAGGATCAAGTCCAGCACGCACGGAAGGGGAAGAGCGTGCAGTCCAGTCCAGGTGCACCGTCTTTGACGTGCTACTCGACCCCTTATCCCCCATCCTGCAGTAATTGTATGCATTCAAGTACACTCTCCCTTTCTATACATCGCATCCCATCTAGACCCTCATCCTCTGCCTCGAATCGCTCAACTCCCTCAATCCGTGCGCATAGTCCCTCTTTGTCACTCGATGATTCAGGTCCCATGAATATTTCCTCTTCAACTCTCGTCCTTTCTTACCTGCTGACGCCCAATTCCGTTCAATACAGTTTCTATTCGCCATCATATGTCGACATTAAAACACAGCATTCGTCACCAACAAGCTCAGTTACAAAATCTCGAGGGTCTACTTCAACGTACACCTCGCATGTCTATCACTACCACTTCCAATTCTCCACCCCCATCGCCTCTTCCAGACCTCTCTACGTCCGACGTTTCCCCAACGGTCCCTAACAGAAAGATTAGACGGCGCTCTAGCTTCCACGTCCTTCAAAGTCTCGCCGGTCCCGACTCCAACCTTCCGTTACCGCGGCGTGATCCCGGCTCACTCAGTCAGGATGGTATCCGCGAAGGTGTTCCCATGGATTTTGGCGCCGGCCCGACCAACCAATCGTACAAGCGCCAGTCCAGTCCCACTCGGACCCTCAGCCGTGCGTTTTAATCGCCTCGAGCACTTCGCTGCTCCACGTCACTGACAATTATCCGGTCCGCTTACAGGCATACCCGTTTCGTCCGTAGGTTCGTATATATCCCGCTCCACTTGAGCGCCTACCTTGACATCTAGAATTGTTCTCAACCATGACACCGATAGGCAATGCGCGTGCCCTCGCAGATGACGGTGTTCTCGCTACTCCGCGTTTCTCCCAACAAATTGCAACACCTAATGTCACGGACGCGCCCCATCCCAACGTGCTCCACCCCCCATCTCCGAGCGTTGAGGGTAACCGCAGAATGTCACTAACGCCTGGTGGTACAACAAAAGTGCTCGCGGACCTGCAAACGGGTGTCATCAACGCCCGCAACGCCCTCGAAAACACCAAAGCGCAGCTACGTTTGTCACAGCGGAGCGTTGCGCAACTGACTCGCCAGACGGAAGACTTGAAGGAGGTTCGGGAACGGCTACGCCTCGAGAATGAGGGGTTGAACAATGTAGTCGCCAGGAAGGAGCGATTGCTTCAAGAGGTACGTTCTCCACACCCTCGTCAAGAAACCCTCCTTTCCTACGCATTCTCTCTCGAACTCAGGTGCTAGAACGTGCACGGAAGGCCGAGGCCGAGGCAGTCACGCTCAAAGCCCAATTAAAGGCCGAGACTTTAAGCTCGAAGAAATCGCTCCGTGAGATGGAGGCTTCGCTGACCGAGTCCACGGCACTCTCTTCCAAGAGCGAACGTGAATATATCACCTTGCGTGACTCGCTCAAAGGGATGAAGAACGCTTGGCGCGCGGATGTCGACAGTCTCCGTGAGGACATGCGCAAGCGCGAGGAGCGCTGGCGGAGCGAGGCCGAGGCGGCCGGGAAGAAGTACGCCAAGCTGCTCGAGGAAATCAAGGCGCGCAAGGCCGATGCGCTGAGCGTCGAGAAGCTGCGTGACGACGACGCGCGAATACGGCACGAAGTGGAAGAAGATTTCCGCGAGCAGATCCATGCGCTGAAGGAGCAGGTGCAAAGCTCGTCGGAGGCGAGCGAGAAGGCTGAGAAGACCGCAGAGTATGTTGGCCTTGGGTCTCTTTTTTTTCGTTTGGTTAACCATGTCACCCTCGTGTAGGCATCTATCAGGCGAGCTGGCTCGTCTGCGAAGACTCATGCGATCTACAGCTCACCCAACATCTGAAAGTTCACCCACGTAGAGTTTTTTTCGGTTACCCCCCGCTTAAGGCCCGCGGGAATGGGCGTCTATCATGGATCCGTGAGAGATCCCGGACTACCGCGGCGACACATCCCATATTTACGAATGCTTCATTTTGCACATACCTATCAGGATCGCTCATCACATACTTCTAATATGATTTCGATGACTTTTTCTCTTCGGAAATGTCAGGGACCACGCTTCTATTTCCCACCAGTTTCTGAGACCGGGAAACGGCGAGAGATGATTACCCCGCGGGGGTTGCTCATGATCAGGCTGAAAGTGTTACGCAACGTGATAACGCCGCCTCCTGCCTTGCGGGGTGCATAGCCCCGGATGACCCTCCAATCATTTAACTCACCACTCGAGCCGGGTATGTGATATATCCCCGTCCACTTCATCAGTTTCCCACTTCTCGTTTGGCTGAGAACAGTCGCCCGCCATGTCCGTCATCTCTACTCCCATCACCGAGTTGTTCGGCATCAAACACCCCATCCTCCTTGCAGGTAACACCAAACAAATAACTTTCCACTTCCAGACGCAGACTGAGCCGCGCTGGCACTCGTTTTTTTTCAGGGATGAACGTTGCTGCGGGTCCCGAGCTAGCCGCGGCGGTAACGAATGCAGGAGGCCTTGGAGTGATCGGTGGCGTCGGTTACACACCCAAAATACTACGGCAACAAGTGAGCTGGCCACCAACTTACCGACGCTCGGGTGCTGACGGGGTGTGTTATTTCCGGAATAGATCAAATCGTTGAAAAAGGAGCTGAAGAATCCAGACGCGCCATTTGGAGTCGACTTGCTCCTTCCCCAGCTCGGCGGCAGCGCGCGCAAGACAAACGTACGTTGCCAGACCGTATCTGACCCGACGATCGATCGCTGTGATGGTGCTTCGTTTAGCATGATTACACACACGGCCACTTGTCTGAGCTCATTGACGTCATCACCGAAGAAAAGGCGCGTCTCTTCGTGTCTGCCGTCGGCGTACCCCCAAAGGAAGTGATCGACAAGCTCCACCAAGCTGGCATTCTCGTCATGAACGTGTGTCCTTCCTCCCCTTCCTCTCCTTCCCCCCGCTGATCGACCGATTTCCTCAAGATGATCGGGCATCCGAAACACGTCAAGAAAGCCCTAGACGTCGGCGTCGACCTCATCTGCGCACAGGCGGGCGAGGGCGGCGGGCACACCGGCGACATCTCCGCGTCCATCCTCATCCCCGCCGTAGTCGACGCCGTCAAGGGGCGCACCTCGCCGTTCACCGGCCAGCCCATCTGGGTCGTCGGCGCGGGCGCAGTGTACGACGGGCGCGGGCTGGCGGCGAATCTCGTGTATGGGGCGCAGGCCGTGTGGGTCGGCACGCGCTTCGTCGCGTCGGAGGAGGCGGGCGCGACCAAGGCGCACAAGGAGGCCGTCCTCGCCGCGGACCACGGCGACGTCGTCCGCACGCTCATCTATACCGGTCGTCCGCTGCGCGTGCGCCGCACGCCGTACGTGGATGACTGGGAGGTGAATCGCCAGGCGGAGATCAAGGAGCTCACGTCCAAGGGCATTATCCCGAACCAGCACGAGGTGGCGAAGCACCCGGAAAAGTCGGTCAAGGCGGTCACGTTTATGATGGGCAACGTTGCCGCGCTTGTCAACGATATCCTCCCTGCGCAGACCATCGTGGACAACATGGTCAGCGACGCGGCAAAGATTCTACGGGACAGAAGTAAGTTGGTCAGTGTCAGGGCAAAGTTATAGCATCACGCGTATGCAATGTTGCTGTCATACATATCCGGGACTGAAGTTGGCATCCATTTATCCCTTATCTCACATATCATCGATCTCATAGATACATCATATTCTACTGTACATTGGTCAGTATCGAATGTGGCGCAGGCAGAACTGCGTGCTACATATCAGTGTACATTGGGAGCTGTTGAATTACTAGCCCTTGAAGGTGCGACTAGACGTTATGAGCAAAGGCAACGCCGGGGCTTCAGTGATCTTGTCCGGGACCAGACAACTGCCCTCCTTGCGACAAATCGGACAACGACCACAAAGACGGGCTCCCACTCGTCCGGCTCCCAGAAAGCAGCGCCACACTTTCGATGCTCCCGTACGCCATCTGATACCAAGATTATCCTACAATGTATGAGGTGAAGGGCCCAAATGGTTAGTAAAATGCTGACTTCGAGGAAATCATGCACTTCTCCGCTAGGAAGATGTTAGACGCTAGGTGGCTGAGAGCGCCGCATAACCCACCTGACTTCAATGCTGGTTGACCTGCTGCCAATGACAACCTGGAATTGACAGCAGCTAATCGCGGAACCCCGTGACAGCCTTACAATGTGAAGAAACGCTCGATCTCTTCCTCTCTTTGACCAGGGAAGCCAGCCGACTCCATACTTAGGGTAGTGATGAGAGTTTGATAGGGGAACCATCTTGTTATGACTACAATCCATAAATCGGTGCTTGAACTGGACTACAGTTAGAATATCCTCCCCCCTTCGTACCTGAGATGCGAGCTTACCTTCTCGACATCCTGAACTTCCTTCATGACACACGCATGTTCTTTGATACCTAGGATGCCAAACGTTTGATCTCCACACCAACAGCGTAGACGAGATAGTCAAATGGCATGGTAGTTGATGAAACCTCACTCTGAACCTCCGTCTCATCTGCGTGGCAGGGTAAGGGACGTATATGTTGGTATGAAGAACCCGCACCGGCAAAGGTGATAGTTTATGTTATAGGCTGGATTCCGAATGAGGACGACGACTACATAAACGATGATTGAGACTGACATCGACGGACTTTGCCTCGGCCTCAATTTTTCGCTCCTCGTGACGAGTCAGGTATTGAATAGCTTGGCGTTCTCGCGGGCCGGAAGTTTGACAAAGTAGGAGACTCCGACTTATGTTGCAAGATAGAATTGCTGGCCAGTGAACCAACCGCAACACTTGGCAATAGCGGAGTGAAGAGGAAGCAGTTGTAGGGACTGATGACAGTCACGTTGTATTCCGACGTATCAAGTTTCTTGAGAAACGCGGTTGAGCCACCCATTACCGAGGACAACAACGTTCTTCGAGGGGTCGTATGGCAGCTGTGGACCGGGATGCCGATCCTTCTGGGTTGTATAGTAGAGGACACCGCCGGTAGTCACAAAGGTGATGAGGGTTACTCTTCCAAGAGTTTGAAGGGCGCTCCGCCATCTAGAGAGCTCCGGGTCGATACAGATGTAATCGGGCGAACTATGTGTATGTGGAATTATGACGCTGGTCTGCCGGTCCAGCGCCGCGGCGTTAGCAGCCATGACGTATGACGTGACTGCTCTGCGTTGCTCTCTGCGTTTGTTCATAGTCCACATCAGCTCTTGTTTACGCATCATCACGCCATGTCTCAAGGATATCTCATGCTTTCGTGTTTTATAGAGAACGATACCAGCCCTTTCCTTGTCACCGCTCCTGTCGGCATTATGATAGACCACTTGAAGAAGCTTATTCGTGAAGAGGGTATCGATGTTCTTGCAAAAGATCTCACGCTTTGGAAGGTGCGCTATCTCGATTAGTTCTGTCATTGTGGTTGACACTACTTTAGCCTAGGGTGCCTATACCCCTCGAGCCACCCCTGAGTCTTGCCCAACGCATTAAGAACCTAGGGCCAGACTTTTCGACGTTTGCTAGCAACTTGGAACCATTTGATTTGGTTACGGAGGTCTTCCAAGAGCAAACTCCAATAACTTATCTTGACGTTATTGTTCAACTTCCTGCTTCGGATAAGTGGCAAGACATGAATAGTCACCATTATTCCGCTGATATCATATTCTCGTTATCCTTTCCCACTCTCTTATACTACCAACTCATTTTCATCTGATTGCGTCGCCGCCTTTTTTTCTGGCGTTCCATCGTATCCATCGCCGTGTCCAATCGTATTACCTCCACCGCTTTTTCCTTCTTGATACTCGACATCGTGCGGTGATTACGTCGTTTTTACAGATCCCAGTCAGCTACTCAGCGAGTCCTTTGAAGGGCTCGAAACTGACACGGATAAACCCGAGGTCATAATCAAGCTTCTGGATCTTGCAAGCTTCAATCGCCTCAATGAAGGCTCTTTGCCCTACAATGATGTCAGACCTGCTAGAACGTCCCCACACCTTCAAAAGCTTCAGGAACATTTACAGCGTAAGCGCTATATTGAAGGACCTGTACGTGCTGTGCCTGTCTGTTGCAGACCACCTGATTTGTGTTGTCCCCAGGAATTGTCCTGCAATCATCTTCCACGATCACTCCAAGATTCTCATTTCGAGATCATCATCCCAGCGGATAGTGACCCATTGGACCGCGTGACGAAAAATGAGCTCGGCCACTATTTCTATATCTTCAACAGTTCGGAGTTGTCAAAAGTAGCCATCTTCGAAAAAAGAAAAGAATCGCAAGTACATGCCCTCTTGCTGAATTTCTTGGGAATAGTGGAATCGGTTCCAGGCAACGCGTGGGGTTTGTCAGTAAATCAATGTTTCACGTCATGTTTAGGTTGCCTAATCCTATGTGACAGCGGTTCCCAGTTTCCTTTTCACCTTGTGGTCAACACACCTACCCAAAACTACAAGTACACCCCCCGGAGTGACTTCCACATGCGTATCTGGGACTTTCCGCACATCCTGCTCTAAGTTACCTCCCAACCAAATGAAGGTGATCGATTCCGCATGCTTCTGCATGCGTCCTGCCTTGCTCGATTAGGCAACTCGTTACGGGCCTCAACGTCCGAAAGACCAGTTGTTATCATGGCCATCTACATTCACAGGACTTTTAGGGCTTCTCGGTATCTTGTGTACCAGCCTGTGGTAACGTCCACCGAGGTATCGTGTTCAACTAGTCGACAGGATTACTATAGCTAACACAATATTTTTAAGGTTCAATTCGTTACCACAAATTTCGATTTGACAGCTCCCCGAGCTGCGTTCGAGTTCATCTTTCAACTATACAACTTCGTCTCTGCAGCCAAAGTTGACAACGACGATTTTCATAACCCCGAAGCGCAGTTAGCACTTGCGAAGGAATCGGTAGCCAAAAAAGGATATAAGACTCTTGGGTCAATGCGCAAACATGAAGCCACCGACAATGAAAATTCCTCTAATCCCTCTCGCCCTCTATCCTCTCCTGGGGCGGCGCAAGACAGTTTCGGCAATCCATCAGTCCAGGAAGATCTTGTGACAGCGGGATATACGCTCAATCAGAGAATATCAGAGGAACTCACGCCACTGACTCCTGTAAGTCATAATTTACGCCGCTGCGCTAGATAGTTGGTCTGATGGGCGGTTCACCAAAGCTCAAGCCTACGATGCGTCAAGCGACGTCACGAAGTGGCATTTCTGTCGTCCTCAAGACAACTGGTGACTCCAACGAGCGTCGATTGTTGCAGGACCTTAGCGGTATCAAGGCGCCATCGAATCATACCATCCCATTGCTTGAAGTCATCGACCTCAGTATTGGCAAAACGCTCATCGTGTTGCCCTGGAAATCGCCCCTTGATGAGGTCCTGCGATTCCGTGACCGTCCTGACGACGTTGAGTCCTTCTGTACCCAATTCATTGAAGGCGTGGCCTTTTTGCATCACCACAACGTTGCGCACCGAGACCTCAAACCCGGGAACGTAGTTGTTGATACCAAACATGAGTCGAAAACGTCGCCGCGATTGTTTATCATCGACTTTGACCTCGCCCAGTTTGTCGAGAACGAGGAAACAATGGTGGAAAGTTGGTGTGGGACGCCGCCGTGGATCGCTCCAGACCTTGGATCAAGAGACGGTCCGACCCAGCGGTATAGCCCAATCTTGGCTGATAGATGGGCTTGCGGGCGGATGATCAAATACTTCGCGAAGTACATTCCCGCTCATGTGAATAAGCAACATCTACTGGCATTCGCCCAACAACTCCTCAGTGTTAATCCTAGAGCAAGGCCACCATTGAACCAGCTACGAGCTATTAATGGACCAACAAAGCGAAGATCTGCAAGAAGTCTAGACGGGCCTGTGCTGAAACGTCATGCGGTAAATCGGTGTGTTTATTACCAAATTTCGTTTTAATTACCACGCCTGATTGATCCCTGCATGAAGGGCTCAAGGCACAAGTGACGATCTGCATGTGAGCGATGCCAATTGCCTGTATTTATATGCAACCCCACCGTTGTTTTCCTGTGGAAAATCTCTGGCTGCTAGTGATTGTACGGTATTTTTATCAACTGTCTCGTCTGAGCTGGGTCTACCTCATGATTTTGACGGTCTAACCTGGCCTTTGACGTCAATCGGGACCTTTCCAAAGAGAAGGCAGTACAGTGGGACTTGCTAATATCGGCATCCATAGTCTATACGTTCCCTCGACAGCTCCACTATTCGGGTCTTACTGCGCCGTTTACACTCAGTGCTCAGCGCTCTGCTCGCGAACATCTGGTCACATCACCCATCAAGTGTCTCGCGTGTTGTTTGGTCAAGCTGCGATCACCCCTGTTCATTGCTATCGTTAATGATCCGCATCCGCATCCTTGTCGCAGAGGTTCTCCGCCAACTATCAAGTAGTAAGCATCGTACAGCAGTCTCCAGTCGTATACGTTATGTATGTGCATACGCAATCTATCTTCCTCTAGACGTATCCCGAACATGTGCTTTTGTTGTTTCAGAGCCTTCGTGCGTGACGAAAGCCATACGCTTTGATGGTAATACATACTAATGGGGCGTCCATAAATCACGCCGATCACGAGGCTAAATGTGAAGCGTCTCCACTTTTCCACTTCTTCCTGATGTGCGCGCGGTGGTACGCGCTGGTGAGTTCGGCGGGAGTGAGAAGGCGTGGAGGGAGGTGCTATGGCGAGGAATAGGCTGCAAGGCGTTCTCGAAAGGTTGAGGCACGCAAGGAGGAATTATACGAGGAGGTAATGGGGCTCGCAACAGCTCTAAAACGCTGGGTTGCTTGCCCTTCTATTCCACAGAACGGAGAGCTTAAATATATGGTAGGGGACACAGGAGCGTGTGGCCAATATCGTAGAGTACGGTAGCAAGGATAATCCTACAAACTCAGCGGGTGCGAAGACTACAGGTGGGATTGTAACAAGTAGAGATCGGAAGTGAGATACTAGGAAACGCAGAGACAGAAGGAGACACGATGCCAGCCGCTGCGGTAATGAATGCGGGAGGCCTTGGAGTGATCGGTGGCGTCGGTTACACACCCCAGACGGGTGTATTTTCGAATACGATCAAATCGTTGACAAAGGAGCCGAAGAATCCAGACGCGCCATTTGCCAGTGGCGTCGACTTGCTCCTTCCTCAGCTCGGCGGCAGCGTGCACAAGACAAACGTACGTGCAGTGCCAGCTTGAGACCGTATCATCGACGCGTCTGACGATCGATCGCTGGATGGTGCTTCGTTAGCATGACTCGGATTACACGCACGGCCACTTGCCTGAGCTCATTGACGTTATCACCGAAGAAAAGGCGCGTCTGTTCGTGTCTGCCGTCGGCGTACTGCCAAAGGAAGTAATCGACAAGCTCCGAGTCTACCAAGCTGGCATTCTCGTTATGAATGTGGGTCTTTCCTCCCCTCCCGCCCCCACCCCGCCGACTGACCGTTTTCCTTAAGATGATACCATCCAAAACACGTCAAGAAAAGCCCTAGACGTCGGCGTCGATCTCATCTGCGCACAGGCGGGCGAGGGCGGCGGGCACACTGGCACCGGCGACATCCGCGTCCATCCTCATCCTCGCCGCAGTCAACGCCGTCAAGGGGCGCACCTCATCATTTACCGGCCAGCCCATCTGGGTCGTCGGCGCGGGCGCAGTGTACGACGGACGGGGGTTGGCGGTGAATCTCGTGTATGGGGCGCAGGCCGTGTGGGTCGGCACGTGCTTCGTCGCGTCGGAGGAGGCGCGCGCGACCAAGGCGCACAAGGAGGCCGTCCTCGCCGCGGACCACGGCGACGTCGTCCGCACGCTCATCTATGCCGGTCGTCCGCTGCGCGTGCGCCGCACGCCGTACGTGGATGACTGGGAGGTGAATCGCCAGGCGGAGATCAAGGAGCTCACGGCCAAGGGCATCATCCCGAACCAGCACGAGGTGGCGAAGCACCCGGAAAAGTCTGTCAAGGCGGTCACGTTTATGATGGGCAACGTTGCCGCGCTTGTCAACGATATCCTCCCTGCGCAGACCATCGTGGACAATATGGTCAGCGACGCGGCAAAGATTTTACAGGATAGAAGCTGGTCGGTGTCAGGGCAAAGTTATAGCATCACGCGTATCCAATATTTCTGTCATACATATCCGGGACTGAGGGCGCTGCGAGCGCGTTGGCATTCATTATCCCTCATCTCACATATCATCAATCTCATAAATGCATCGTATTTTTAATGTACATTGGTCAGTGTTGCCTTGAATGTGTCGCAGGCAGAACTGCGTGCTACATATTAGTGTACATTGAATTACTAGACCTTGAATGTGCGACTACACGCTGTGAGCAACGGCAGGTCACATTTGACCAATGCCGGGAAGTATCGTTGAGCATGTCTCAAGCACGGAGTTTCCAACGTGCCATCATCTCGGAAACATGGAAGATTCCATATAGCTGATATGGTGCTCGAACTGGACCTGTCGGACGGAAGAGACGGAGACATGTTAGCAAGTGATTCCGAAGTAGGCATACCCGCGTCGCATCGCGGCATCACTGCCACGTCGTCATGCTCACCTCGTCCTCGATCTCTGCCTTGAGCACATCGGCCAGAAATGTGTGCGCCAGGACCAACGTCGACGCAGCAGTGCCTCGACAGCGCGCACACAACTTTTGCGCCAGCCCCTCCCACTCGTTCGCGCACGCGCCCATGGCAGCCGTCGCGGTCATCGCGGGGCGTTCGCCGAGCCTCTCGCCCAACGCTTGCATGTACCTCTGCCACCACTCGAGCGTCTCCAACCTGAACCTCGACTCCTTCAAATTCCCAAACTGGCATCGCTGGTCCTTGCAAACGCGGCCGCCACTGGCAGCCGCGCCGCGCCTTCCCGTCGTCGCGCCGCCACCTTGTTGCCCACTGGCATGCGCGCACGCGAACCACCAGGGCAAAAACACCTCCGCAAAGCCGTCCTCGTCCGCCTTGAACAGCACGAAATCGCGCGCCGCCGCGCCGCACGCGCGGTGGTACTCGACGAGGTGCCGCAGCGCGATGAACGGGACCAGGTCGACGTGCCGCCCGAGCGAGTCGAGCGTCAGCGGCGCGAGCGGGAGCGTGTGGCGCGCCGCGGTCTGCAGGAGCACCTGCGAGCGCAGGTAATACGCGACTCCGAACATGCGCAGCGGCTGGCGCGTCATGAGCGGGTGCGCCTGCAGGCGTGCGGTGAGCGTGTCGCGTAGGCCGCTGATCTCGTATTTGTCCGCCGCGAGCCACGCCTCGGTCAGAGCGTCCAGGGCTCCGCCACCAACACCGACACCGCCGCCGCCGTGGTCGGGCTGGTCCGGCGAACCTGACGGCGTGTAGGAGGGGACGGGGTAGATGGCGTACAGGAGCATCGAAAGTGTGGCGCTGCTTTCTGGGAGCCGGACGAGTGGGAGCCCGTCTTTGTGGTCGTCGTCCGATTTGCCGCAAGGACCGGGATCGGGAGGATGGGGGAAAGTGAACATGTCCCTGAATACGGGGGACGCTTTGGACAGGATGACCCTGTAGACGCGAAAGTCGAGGTTATCTACAGACCGGAGGATGGTATCTGCATCTGCATCGTCAAATGGAGGGCCGAAGTCGCGAGGCCCATTGGGTTTGCCAGTGTTGACGAACATGGTAACTGTATTTGACTATGAAAGTTGCCATCAACACTGAGAACGACTTTACCTCGTGGCGCCGTGGACGCAACGTGGGAGCTTCGATTTGGGATAATTACTTGCATGGACAAGAGAAACTGTCGCTACTATTAATGACCGACCACAGCCATCGTATAGTGCGTCGATGCTACAGTACTAAGCGGTGATGTCGTATTCGAGCCCATAAATGCAATATCGCTTTCCAACCGAAGGACACAGCGTAGAAATTCTCGCTGAGATAGCATCATAACCTCTGCGACCTCGTGGAGTACACGTAGGGGAATACAATCAAATTTAAATCAAGTTACAGCGCTGTGCGCGCGGTGGTACGCGCAGGTGAGTTCGACAGGAGTGAGAGGGCAGAGAAGGGGGAGCGATGGCGAAGGCGAAGGCGAAGGCAGCGAGGCGATCTTGCGGGGTTGAGGCACGCAAAGAGAAAATCACACAAGGAGGGAAGTGGACTCGCAACAGCTCGGGTTGCTTGCCTTTCTATTGCACAAACTGGAGGCTTTAAATACATCAGAGAACGTAGGTACTCGTAGCCGGAACGCGTAGAGTACGGTAGCAGGGGTAGTCCTACGAAACCAGCGGACAGTAAGAGAACGAGTTGGAATGTAAGGTGTACGAGTCGGAAGTGAGATGGAGAGAAAGAGAAAGGGACGATGCCCGCGCAGACGAGTAGAGTAGCACAGCGGGAGCACAGACAAGCAGAGACGAGAGCTCAGCGCTCAGGACCGAGAAACAAGGCAGAACAAGCAACACAAAATTATTGAAAGGGTGCGCCCTCAGTAGATCATCATGACACCGCTACAACCTGTGCACAGGGAGCGATAGCAAGGTGAAAGAAACATACCAAAAGCGGAAGAGAACAAAGAGAACACAAAGAGAACACGAGGCGCATAGCTGGCCGAGGCGTAAAGCACTACGCGGTGCAAGATGCGGCACAGCGAGGTAATCTAAGAGAAACAAAGAAACAAACGAGACAGGTGGTGGCGTTGTGCACGCGAGCAGGGCAGAGGGTGAGGCGTTAGGCTTGGTGGCGTACCGAGATGCGAAGGTCGTTGCGGCATCACCGAGGTTAGCGGTTTGGAGGGCGAAGGGTGCGAAACATGCGATTACCGGGGCAGCGGATACGCTGACCCTACAGCGCTTAGGTAGATCGACCGCGGTCGTCAAAATGGCAAGTTCAGAACAACCTTAAAAGAGAAAATTAGTGAGCACTGTGTTAAGACGAGATGTAAGGACCTTGTCTTACTTCCGAGACGCGTTTCTCTACCTCCTCTCCCAAGTAGCGACTAAACTCCGATAAGCCACAAATGCGTCGTTGGCACTCTTTACACATAGGTTCTTTGTAGGAGGGCTTGAGTATGTCATGATCAGTTACTGCTTCGCCGCAAGGTTGCTCCTTCAAGGCATCCCGTGCGCGGTTTATATAGTTACTCCATGAAGCGTGGGCCTCCCAGGTCTTAGACCGCTGCCCTACCGAAAAGGTATGTTTCTTGCATTCGCAATGCATCCTGTGATCTAGCTCTGCAAGCTCCCACCAGCTACTCTGTACCTTCCGTGAGACCCAAGTAAGGTCGTTGTTCGGAATGGCGGTAACGGCGGCAGCAGAACAAGCACGGTGGAACTGCCACAATTGAAATAGCGCAGGTCCATTCGTGTGCTGCAACTCGTTGCCGAGGTCATCCAGGCTCAACCGATGTTTCAGTGATGCCTTCGCGGCTGTTTGGGCTGCTTCTCCTAGTTTAAGTGTATATGCGATACAGAAGGCCTCCACGGGCCTGTCTTCCACGCATGCTGAACCCTCGAAATCTCGAAGAATATAGGTCAATGCAACGGCCATATCGTACTTTTTGGCCGCCTTAATGGCCGCCAAGTGGTCGCTCAAGGAACGTTCCTCCTCCGTTTCCGACGCGGGGACAGGATAGATGGCGGTTAGGAGGGCTGCTATAGTCTTGCTGCTCTCCGGCAGATCGATGACGGTGCGTGAGTTCTGAGTGACAGGCTGTGGCAAAGAAAACATGTCCTTGAAGAAAGGAGATGCTTTAGATAATATAACCTTATAGACATGGAAGTCGACTTGATCGGAACTTCGAAAGATAATGTCGGCGTCGGCGTCGTCGAATGGTGGACCGAATGCCATGGGGGGAGTATAGTTGGAACGCTCTGAGTCGGGAGTAATGGTCATAGTGACGAGTTGTCCTCACGCAGAAAGGAGAAAGAGCTGATAACTGACGTCATGAAACAGGGGTTTTAAATTGGGCGTCCCAGTCACGTGACTCACTAGAATGGAGATTGCGTTGCCGCTCTAGGATTCCAGACAGCTTGAGTCCTTGGTTTCAGTTTCGTGAGTGTATGGTTCATGCTGAATCCCTTTCCCTCTAGTGGATGCACGCTGGTGCAAAATGTACGACAAAGTGAGGAAAATGATGTTAAGGGAAAATGGCGCATACAAAAATGTGCGGTTGAGATGTCAGCAGGAGTCTGAACCGGGTTCAAGTTCAAATTGAAGAGTATATCTCATGACGCTGGTCTACCGGTTCTCACTTTTCCGGTTTTTACCTGACCCGGGAATCACCAAATACGAACGCAGGGAAGTCATGCTTCCAAGTCCTCTTCTATGTCCTTTTCCGCCGTATTTATGCCATGAAGCCTACTGCTTTACACACCGTGACGTCGACTCGTTTCCGAGTCGTCGTTTTCAAACATACTGGGGTTACAGTGCACGCCGCCGCCAAGGAGGAGGACAACGTTCTCCCAGCGGGAACCTGGGCTCTTGCCGATTCCAGTGAGTCTAACAAACAGCCATGCCCGACATTTCTCTGCGCCTCCACGCAACGCCAAGCTTGGATTGTGCAGACAACCCTTCCTGCGAAGGATCGATGGTATCAGTGGTCAAAAGAGTTTCAGGCGGGATTTTTTGTGATGGACTGTTTCACCTATGATGAGTTGATTGCACCTGGGTTCGTTTAGTCTGATTGTCTCAAGCGTCTTCGTTTCATCTGAGCTTCTCCTACAGCATGATACTCGGTCTCGATCTCGACCGTTTCCGAGAGCAAATTGAGTTATGGGGTTCTTCTACTGCGCGAACCTGCGTCGTGTTGACTCGGGATCCGGAGAGAACAAGTCATCTTATTAGGCTTGCAACAAACGCGGCCCAAAAGTTCGCTGAGAAACCCAACGATTTCGACGGCCTATAACAAAAAATATTGGATACAGATAAAGCCATCAAACAACTAGATGCCGCTAAGCAAGCCAACTTTTTCTACTCGATAAGCAATCATCTCTGGCTTGGTGCATCTGCGGGTTACGTCTTCGAAAAGCTTGTCTATGCCTGGCTCTTTGCCCATTCGACTTTGAAGGCCATTCTGTTGGCTCCCTACCTCCCAAGTGTTCCCCGTTACTGACATCATCATCTGCCAGATGATGATGATGATGTCGGTAATGGGGAATGCTTGGGAGGTAGGGTGCCAACAGTGCACTGATATACACATCATTACAATCCAGTTGACTGTCTCTTCCCACCATGAGGCGAACGCAGAGCAATTCAAGAAAATCCAGGAAGCTTTTCCTAAATCAGTTCAGCATGCTCGCCGGTGGTGCCACGTGTTTGTTACTAATGACAAGGACAAGGACAAGGACAAGGCGTAACGGGGCCAAGTATTTAAGGCCTCCCAAATGACGTTGATATTTACTCCGCTGTCCTTCACATGCGTGAGTTTCGCTTAACCGCCGAGGAGTTAATGCGTGTAGAGCGAATCAGGGTAAGTAGACTTCGGGTGTATATGCTCGGCGCCGACCAGACATCGTCAGAACAAGGCCGACGAGATGGACACAAGTGAGGCGGAGGAAGGGCAGGCGATTGAGGTATCTGGTACCATGATGGGAGTTAGCGCTGATGGACCCGGGTGCGAGCAACAGGTGTGAACTCAATCACCTGCTCCTAAGCACGGCTAATGAACTCATATTCATGTTACGCGTGTTACTTCTGTGGCGGGGAGATACTGTAGATGGATATTGACTCGGGCCAGACCAGACTCGAATGTTCATGCGTGCCTCGACTGGAACCTCGTCTCTGATCGGTCTCGCCACGTTCCATCATTGTCTCTATCCTGCTGAAAACACTGTGCGGGTACAGGATAGGTAGCCCACTCATCACCACCTGGACGCGTCCTCGCGTGTCAAACCCTATATTATTCGTTGAATCATTGAGTTTAGTCCGTGATGTTGCCCCAGTTGGCGCCTGCGTGGATTTGCCTGTGCTGGGAGGTGAGATGCGTGTCGCTGAACTCGACACCCGCTCGGGACTCGGATGAGGATGTAATATAACTTAGATATTGCGCAGGTTACGAAGTATTATAGGAGGGTTTACTCTCAGAGATGAGAAGAGCGCTGTAGAGACTAGCAGCACCGCGACGGTCACACGGGCTTATACGAGCGTCTTGACAGTCAAATGTTATTTTACTGTGGTTACAACGTAGGTCGTGAGCGCTGCTGGCGATGAGAACTTTTCCACTCCCTCCCATTCTTTGGCAGTCTCGCGCCACAAGCACCACGCATGAGCACAAGCGAGAGGAAGAGTTCACAAAGGAGCAGAGCACCAAGGTGTGACCCACCGTCACCAATCGAGCCTTGCAAAGAAACTGCCGCCTCTGTCAAATTGAGTGCCACGACGCACCGGAAGAAAGAGTGAGGTGCACAAGGTCGCCACGGGAATACGATCCTGTGCAAACCATGCATCATATTCAATAGCCCGGGGGCTAATCATGACAAGAACACCGCCGGTTTTGTCTTTCCAAGCGCATCTCGCTGCATCTATTGCGAGGGTAACCGATGACGATGACGAGGAAAACAATACCACCCGTCATGGCCATGAGGTCACGGTGGCAGTGGTGCCTTCCCTTCCGTCCTCGGTGGGGAGGCAGTGGGTGACTCTGCGTCGTCAAATGGAGGGCCCAAGTCGCGAAGCCGATTGGGTTTGTTGACGGACATGGTAACTGTATTCGACGATGAAAGCTGCCATCCGCACTGAGAACGACTTTACCTCGTGGCGCCGTGGACGCAACGTTGGGGCTTTGATCTGGGGTAATCACTGGCACTGGCACGGGCCTGAACGTACAACGCTGATTTCACTTGGGAAGCATTTGTTCTTATTGCTGGGAAAAGGGACTGTGCGTACTATCAATGACCGACCAGAGTCATCGTATAGTAGTGTGTCAATGCTGTGGTACAGTACCAAGCGGTTATATCGTATTCGAGCCCATAAATGCAATATAACTTTCCAAACCGAAGGATACAACATAGAGATTCTTGCCGAGATAGCGTCATAACCTCCGCGACCTCGTTGAGCATACTTACTTGCACGTAGGGGAATTCAATCAATTTAAATCAAATTACAGCGCGTAGGTGGGGTCGTCAAAATGGCAAGGTCAAAGCAACCTTCATGGAAAAAAGAAAACCAGTGAGCGCTGAGTCAAGACAGGATGCAAGAACCTTTCTTACTTCCGAGACGCGTTTCTCTACCTCCTCTCCCAAGTAGCGACTGAACTCCGATAAACCACAAATACGTCGTTGGCACTCGTTACACATCGGTTTCTCTTTGTAGGAGGGCTTGAGCATAACATAGTGAGTTATTGCTTCGCTACAAGGATGGGTTTTTAAGGCATTTCGTGCGCGTTCTATGTAGTTATTCCATGAAGCGTGAGCCACCCAGATCTTAGGCCGAGTGCCAACACCACCCGAGTCGAAGTCAAAGGAGTTATCTAGGTCCCCCAACTGAAAGGTATGTCTGTTGCATTTGCAAGACCTTCGGCTATATGGCTCTGCAAGTTCCCACCAGCTGTTCTGCCGGTTTGCGTCCCGAGTGATCCAGGGAAAATGGTTCGTGTCCGGAATGGCAGTAACGGCGGCAGAAGAACAAGCACGGTGGAACTGCCACAATTGAAACAGGGCAGGTCCGTTCGTGTGCTGCAACTCGTTGCCAATGTCGTCCAGGCTCAATCGATGTTTAAGTGATGCCTTCGCGGCCATTTGAGCTGCTTCTCTTAGCTCAAGTGTATATGCGACACAGAAGGCCTCCACAGGGCTGTCTTTCACGCATGCTGAATTCTCGAAATCCTGAAGAAGATGGAAAGATGCAGGGGCCATGTCGTATTTTTTGGCTGCCTCAATAGCAGCCAAGTGATCGCTCAAGGAACGTTCCTCGTCCGTTTCCAACCCGGGGGCGAGGGGATAGATAGTTGTCAGGAGGGCTGCTAAAGTCTTGCTGCTCTCCGGCAGATAGACGATGGTGCATGAATTCGGCGTGGTGGCAGTGCCACCATGTCGCGGTAAAGAGAACATGTCCTTGAAGAAAAGGGATGCTTTCGATAATATAACCTTGTAGACACGGAAGTCGACTTGATCGGAACTTCGAAGGATAATATCTGCGTCGGCGTCGTCGAATGGTGGGCCGAATACCGTGGGGGAAGTACTTCCGGTACGCTCTGAGTTGGGAGTAGTGGTCATAGTGACGAGTTGCCCTCACGCAGAAAGGAGAAAGAACGGATAACTGCAGACGTCAGTTGAGACCAGAGATTATGGTACTTATCGATTGAGCGTCCCAGTCACGCGGAAAGCATGACCCAGTAGGGAAGGGATTGGCTCCGATCTCCATTACCACTTTAGAACTCCAGCTGTAGTTCCGGTGTTGGTGAATGTTGCACTTGTCATTCTAGACAGCTTGAGTCCTTGGTTTCAGTTTCGTGGGTGTATGATTCCATCTGAATCCCTAGGACTAATGGATCTGAGATTGGTTTACTTTGTCCTGATCTCCCCCTTTTCGGGGTAACCAACAAGCTGGTACATTTTTGTCCAGGTCATGTGACAGATTATCCTTACCCATGCAACAGATGCAGGGCAAAGTCTTCGAGAACACGTATACGACACAGAACTCTTACGGCTGCTACTTTGTCGGTGGAGTATTCAGTTTAGCTTGAGAAAAAGGTCGGTTCTGTAGATCCGAGTCGCCGTGCACACTCCGTGCGTATATGAATTTGGAGATCAAAATGGCCGCGTCAAGGGAACGGGTCCACAGGAAGTAGGTTCACAGAAACAAACGGAGTCAACGCGCCCGGTCCGTCCATTCGTGCGCGGCGCGGGCCCTAAAACACATCGTCCAACTTACACATATCACTTACAAGAAGCAAGAGAAAAGATGAGGTGCGCCCGCCGAGCCGGGGCGAGCCAGGCGCGTCGACGAGCAAGGAGCAAGAAAGTTCCTGGAACTGAACCGAGACGAAACAGGCCCTCCAACGCGAAGACTCCAAGACGCGCGACGGCACGGTGGCCCGGTCTAGCGCCGAGAGACCAGGCGAAGAGAGGTCGCAACAAAGAAGACCTCAGAAGAGCTCACGCGAGAAGATAATTATAAAAAGGAGAGAACTTGAATTCCCCCAGATGGGTGCTGGCCCTCGAGGAGGCCTTTTTGGGGGTTTGTATACCTGTACATGCGTCTCTGGTCTATCTGTCAGCGCCGAAGAGTAGTAAGCGTTCTCGGAATGAAACAAAATAGTGAAGGCCAAGGATGTCCGAACGCGACTAAGGGAGAGGCGAAGTCAACAAAAATGATGGTTGCTATTTGACCGCGTGGCGAGGAGGGGGTATGAAGAACTGTCGAGCGGTGGTTGTCAGGCATAGATGAGTTAGAGCGAAACTGGAACAAGGGGATGTAGAAATTTGTAGCGGTAGCATGGCGAAGGGGGAACCGGTGGTCCATGTACAGAAAAGTGGGTCGAAACTTTTAAAATTAAACAATTAACACTGCACGTAAACGAGGCACGAAAGAGATTGTTAAGCAGGAATGTCCAGCACCGGCCGGGCTGAGAGGGTCCCGACAAGGAGGAGATTGGCGCGCTGACGACTTCGTGGGGAGAGTGATGCAAGCAGATAGTCAGATTGGCTCAGATTGGTGTTCCGGGCGCTCCGAAGTGCGCATTCCGGGCGCAACGGGCATGCCCACTTTACAACTCTTTCCCATTACGACACACCATACCTGCCTGAAATTGTCATAGTACCACGGGGCCCGCGTCTTGGCCCAGTTACTCGCTGCGGAATATAATACAGATAAAAAAAAGAACTATCCCTCTGTCATTTACAAATACATGGCCTCTCTGGTCTGACCATGTAGGACTGGCAGTGCTCTTTCGGCTGACTCAGGTACTCATATGAGTACCAGGTATTGACATCTTCGCGTCAGTCTATCGGTAAACTCGGGTTGTAGAGTCGACGATAGCATACCGTACTGGGCCGATAAGCGGTATAGCTACACGCCAGGAGAACACTTGTGTCCGAGTCCTCAGGCCTCAGTTGGACCGCAAGTGTACTGGCCGAGATGGGTTTTGTATGTACCGGCACTCGTCCTGAAAAACGACACCGGGTGTCATATACTTGGTGGCTGACTCACATGTCTGACAAAGTAGACTCTTATTGCACGAGGTACAGTGAGTCAGATACGATACCGCATCTGAGCGCGTAATTGCAGAAACGAAAGGATACAGCCGTTGGGTTTGAAATCGAGTAACTGCACATAAGTAGATCGATCGGCGAGGGACGTCAAAATGGTAGATCCAGACGAACCTCCATGAAAATAAGAAAAGTAAAACAGTAAGCGAGGCGTCAAGAGGGGATCCAGGGAACCTTCTTACTTTCGCGGCGCGTCTGTCAACCTCCTCTCCCAGGTAGCGACTAAATTCCGATAAGCCACAAATGCGTCGTTGGCATCCTTGACACATCGTCGACATCGACTCTTGGTAGGAGGGCACCAGGACGTCATGGTGGGTGACTGCCTCGCTACAAGGATGCTCTCGCAAGGCGCCGCGAGCGCGGTTCATGTAGTCGATCCACGAAGAGTGGATCAACCAGGGTTGGTTTCCTTGGGTCCCAAACGTATAGTTATATAAAGTGCATCGGCAATTTGGGGGACGTTCCCCCGCCGGCCCCGCAACCTTCCACAAGCTAATCTGCGCTGGCGTGATCCAAGTAAGACGCGTGTTTTGAACGGCGGTAACCGCGGCGGCAGAACAAGCACGGTGGTACCGCCACAATCGAAGTAGTGCAGGTCCATTCGTGTGCTCCAACTCGTCTCCGATGTCATCCAAGTTCATCCGATGTTTAAGCGATGCCTTTGCGGCTATACGGGCCGCGTCTCCTAGTTTCTGTGTGTATGCAGCACAGAAGGCCTCCACAGGGTTGCCTTGCACGAATGCTGAATTCTCGAAATCCTGGAGAAGACGGCGGGATGCGGTGGTCATATCGTACTTTCTGGCCGCCTCAAGGGCAGCTATGAGGTCGTTCGAAGGACGTGGCTCGGCCGTTTCCGAGCTGACAGGGTAAATGACGGTCAGCAGGGCTGCCAAAGCCCCGCTGCTTTCCGGGAGATCGATGACTCCGATGGCGTCAGTTCCTCCAGGCTGCGGTAAAGAAAACATGTCCTTGAAGACGGGGGATGCTACAGATAATATAGCCTTGTAGACATGAAAATCGACTTGATCGGAACTTCGAAGGATAATGTCTGCGTCGGTGTCATCGAATGGTGGACCGAATGCCTCTGAATGGGGGGTTGCGGCCATACTGACGAGTTCTCACCTCACATAGAGAGGAGGAACCAGACGTAATCGTATTTATTGATTGAGCGTCTCCAAGTCGGTCACGCGGAAAGCATGACCCACTAAGGTTCGGCTCTAGATTTTTGTAGTTCCGGTGGTGGTGAATTTTTGAAAAAGCTGTCATTATTCCAAATGGCTCGAGTGGTAGTTTCAGTCGCGTGGGTGTATAGTTCTGTGCTGGATTCCTTTCGTAGATCCTTTCTTTTTCGTCCAAGTCAAGTCATGGTTGGACGGACGCACCACAGAGTCTTCGAGAACATGTACAGTACTGTACAATAGCACAGAAGCTGCTTTGCCATTTTAGCCTGAGAAACAAGGCGGTTCCTCAAATCACTTTGCACGCTCCGTGTGTATATGAACTTGAACCCGGAAACCCCAAATAGCCATTCAAGGGAACAAGCATACAATACATCATTGACCCAGGAAACGAATGTCTTCTGTCAGTGGTCGTCATTAGGTCAGAAACGGAGACTAGGGAACAAGCTGGTAGGTTAACGTGCGTCCTTTCCCTCGGCAATATGATCCGAGCGGACCCGGTATCTCTCAAAGTCTCAGTCACGTAGCCTTTCTGCACGACTAATTTGGGCTAGCCTCATCCGACTGATCCAGGTGGCCATATCATGATAGGTACCAGGTATGGGCACCCTCCTGAAAGTATTAGGTTGTATACGTTGGAAATAGCAAAGCATTTCCCGGTAGATAATTGGCATATGCCAAACGCACGGAGAAAACTTTAGCTCTGAGTCCTCAGCACTCAGGCTAGTCAAGACGGGGGTTTTGGGTACAGGGACCCGTCCTGAGAAAACGACATCGGGTGTCATGTACTCGGTGTCTAAGTCACACATCTGACAAAATAGACTGCATTTCGCATTGGGTACAGTACGCGGAAGACGATGCCACATCTGAGCCCATAAGTGCGTAATGGGAAACTGATGAATAGCTCTCACTAAGATGTAGGGCCATGAATCCCGCAATTTTGTGGAGTACACAAACATGCAGGGGTAGCCAATGAGCTTCAAGTTGAGTAAGTGTGAGGAGGTAGATCAACCAGGGGAGGCCAAAATGGCAGATCCAGATAAACCTCCATGACAAAAAAAAGTCAGTTGGGTGTTAAGAGGGGATGCGGGAACATTTTTTTACCTTCGCGACGCGTCTGTCAACCTTCTCTCCCAAGTAGCGACCAATTTCCGATAAGTCACACATTGTCCATTTGCATTCCTTACACATCGATTCTTCGTATGAGGGCTTGAGGATGTCATGACCAATTACTGCCTTGCCACAAGGATGCATCTGTAAGGCATTGCGTGCGCGGTTCATATAGTTGTTCCACGAAATGTGAGGACGCCAGATACAGTCGCCATGTGGCCCGAACCTAAAGGTATGTGTTTTACACTGGGGACATGAGCGAGGTTCCGTATCTACAAGCTCCTACCAACTAATCTGCGCTGGTGTGATCCAAGGAAGAGTCGTGTCTGGAATAGCGGCAACGGCGGCAGCAGAACAAGCACGGTGGAATTGCCACAAACGAAATAACGCAGGTCCATTCGTGTGCTGCAACTCGTCTCCGAGGTCGTCCAGGCTCAACCGACGTTCAAGTGTATATGCGGCACAGAAAGCCTCCACAGGCTTGTCTTGCACGCATGCTGAATCCTCAAAATCCTGAAGCACATAATTAAATGCAGCGGCCATATCGTACTTTTGGCCGCCTCAATGGCCGCCAAGTGGTCGCTCAAGGAAGGTTCCTCGTCCGTTTCCAAATCCGGGACAGGATAGATGGCTATTAGGAGGGCTGGTACAGTCTTGCTGCTCTCCGGCAGATCGATGTCGGTGCGTGAGTTCTGCCTGTCGTCAGCGCCGACAGGCTGTGGCAAAGAAAACATGTCCTTGAAGAAAGGGGATGCTACAGATAATATAACCTTGTAGACATGAAAATTGACTTGGTCAGAACTTCGAAGGATAATGTCTGCGTCAGCGTCGTCGAATGGTGGGCCGAATACCGTGGGGGAAGTACTTCGGCACGCTCTGAGTTGGGAATAGTGGCCACGGTGACGAGTTGCCCTCACGCAGAAAAGAGAAAGAGCGGATAACTGCAGATGTCAGTTGAAACCAGAGGTTAGGATCGATTGAGCGTCCCTGAGTCACGCGGAAAGCATGACCAGGGATTGACTCCGATCTCCGTTACGCGGCCCGCTCTAGGACTCCGAGTCCACTGGCAGCTATAGTTCCGGTGTTGGTGAATGTTGCACTTGTTATTCCAGACAGCTTGAGTCCTTGGTTTCAGTTTCGTGAATGTATGGTTCTGGCTGAATCCCTTTCCCAGCTTCACTGGATGCACTCTAGTGCAAAATGTACGACAAAGTATTCGAGAACATGTATACGACACAGCCTGAGAACGCTTACGGCAGCTACTTTGTCGGTAGAGTATTCAGTTTAGAAAAGGGTTCTGCAGATCCGAGTCGCCGTGCACGCTCCGTGCGTATATGAATTTGGAGGTCAAAATGACCACGTCAAGGGAACGGGTCCAATGCAGGAAGTAGGTTCACAGAAACAAACTGAGTCAACATGCCCAAGCCCGGTCCATTCGTGCGCGGCGCGGACCCTAAAACACGTCGTCCAACTTATACATATCACTTACATATCACTCTGCAGCGCGCAAGACGACGCGCGGGTGAGTTCGATGACTGGAAACAGAGGAAGAAGCAAGAGAAAAGATGAGGTGCGCCCGCCGAGCCGGAGCGAAGGAGCAAGAACTTGAAAGTTCCTGAAACAGAGACGAAACACTGGCAGGCCCTCCAACGCGAAGACTTCAAGACGCGCAACGGCACGGTGGCTCGGTTTAGCGTCGAGAGACTAGGCGAAGAGAGATCGCAACAAAGAAGACTTCAGAAGAGCTCACGCGAGAAGATAAAAAGAAGAGAATTCCTCCAGATGGGTGCTGGCCCTCGAGGAGGCCTTTTTGGGGGTTTATATACCTGTGCGTGCGTCTCTGATCTATCTGTCAGTGAAGAGTAGTAAGTGTTCTCGGAATGAAACAAAATAGTGAAGGCCAAGGATGTCCGAACGCGACTAAGGGAGAGGTGAAGTCAAAAAAATGATGGTTGCTATTCGACCGCATGGCGAGGAGGGGGTATGAAGAGTTAACGAGTGGTGTTTGTCAGGCATAGATGAGCTAGAGCGAAACTGGAACAAGAGAATGTAGAAATTGCGGTAGCACGGCGAAGGGGGAACCGGTGGTCCATGTGCAGTAAAGTGGGTCGAAACTTTTAAAATTAAACAATTAACACTGCACGTAAACGAGGCACGAAAGGGATTGTTGAGCAGGAATGCCAGTCCCAGCACCGGCCGGGCTGAGAGGGTCCCGACAAGGAGGAGATTGGCGCGCTGACGACTTCGTGGGGAGAGCGCACTGCAAGCAGATAAGATTGGCTCGAATTGGTGTTGCGGGCGCTCCGAAGTCACGGTGCTCATTCCGAGCGCAACGGGCGTGCCCACTTGAACTCTTTCCCATTACGATACACCACACCTGCCTGAAATTGTCATAGTACTACTAGTACGGGGCCCGCGTCTTGCCAGTGGCCCAGCCCCTCTAGAGTCTGGTCTAACCAGGTAGGACTGGCGGTGCTCTTTCGGCTGACTCAGGTACTCATATGAGTACCAGGTATTGACATCCTCGCGTCAGTCTATCGGTAAACTCGGGTTGTAGAGTCAGAGATAGCACACCGTACTGGGCCGATAAGTAATCCAGTTACACGCCAGGAGAACACTTGCATCCGGGTCCTCAGGCTTCAGGCCTCAGTGAGCAAGTGTACTGGCCTAAATGGGTCTTATATGGACCGGCACTCGTCCCCGAAAACAACACCGGGTGTCATGTTCTTGATAGCTGACCCACATGTCTGACTAAGTATACTTTTATTGCACGAGGTACAGTACGTCAGATATGATACTGCATCTGAGCGCATAATTGCAAAAACGAAAGGATATAGCCGTTGGGGTTTGAGATCGAGTAACTACACATAAGTCGGTCGATCGGTGGGGGAGGTCAAAATGTAAATGGTAGATCCAGATCAACCTCCATGAAAAATAAAAATAAATCAGTGAGCGAGGCGTCAAGGGGGATCGGGAACCTTCTTACTTGCGCGGTGCGTCTGTCAACCTCCTCTCCCAGGTAGCGACTAAATTCCGACAAGCCACAAAGGCGTCGTTGGCATTCTTGACACATATAGTCTTGGTAGGAGGGCACCAGGACGTCATGGTGGGTGACTGCCTCGCTACAAGGACGCTCTCGCAAGGCGCGGATAGCGCGTCTCATGTAGTTGACCCACGAAGAGTGGACCTTCCAGGATTGGTTTCCTTGGGTCCCCAACGTATAGGTATATAAAGAGCATGGGCAATTTGAGGGGCTGTCCCCCGACCCCGCAACCTTCCACCAGCTAATCTGCGCTGGCGTGATCCAAGTAAGATGCCTACCCTGAACGGCAATAGCCGCGGCGGCAGAACAAGCACGGTGGTACCGCCACAATCGATGTAGTGCAGGTCCATTCGTGTGCTCCAACCCGTCTCCGATGTCATCCAAGTTCAATCGACGTTTAAGCGATGCCCTTGCGGCTATACGAGCTGCGTCTCCTAGTTTCTGTGTGTATGCGGCACAGAAGGCCTCCACAGGGTTGCCTTGCACGAATGCTGAATTCTCGAAATCCTGGAGAAGACAGCGGGATGCGGTGGTCATATCGTACTTTCTGGCCGCCTCAAGGGCAGCTATGAGGTCGTTCGAGGGACGTGGCTCGGCCGTTTCCGAGCTGACAGGGTAAATGACGGTCAGCAGGGCTGCCAAAGCCCCACTGCTCTCCGGGAGATCGATGGCGGTGAGTGAGTGCTGCGAAGCGTCAGTTCCGCTAGGTTGCGGTAAAGAAAACATGTCCTTGAAGACGGGGGATGCTACAGATAATATAGCCTTGTAGACACGAAAGTCGACTTGATCGGAACTTCGAAGGATAATGTCTGCCTCGGCGTCGTCGAATGGTGGGCCAAATGTCGTACGAGAAGTATTTTCTGAACACTCTGCGCTGGGAGTAGTGCTCATGATGAGGTCTCCTAGCACAAAAAGGAGTAAAGAGCTGCTGGTAACGCAACCAGAAGTACTTATGGTATTGAGCCGCGTCACAGTCACGCAAAGCATGACCCAACCTTAAGGCTCGCTCTGTCAAACCTTTTCCTCCGGCTGACTCAGCCGCCGACTGCTTCAGTGGGACTCCGTGCGATGGTAGTAGTAGCAGCAGGGCACGCGTGGGGAAATTTTCGCAACACTTTGTAGAGCAGGTCTATTCATGAAGTACAACTTCTCTTCGATGATGACCGATTCATGCCCTCGCGGCTATACGAGTTACCTCTCCCAATTCGAGAAATCCAAAAAGGTTTCCCCAAGGACAGCCTCGGACGAGTGCTGGGTTTGCAAGATTCCGAAGCAGACGCGAGATATAGTGGCCACATCCGTGTAGGTAACCCCAAGAACAGCTTTGAGATCATTCAAAGAACGTCGCAGTAGTCCGGCTAATACCAAGATGGAAGGATAGATAAGTGTTCATGCCAGGCTGTGATAAAGAGGTGACATCTCCGTTGGCGTTGTTGGATGGCATACCAAACGTGACAGGGTCCGTCTCCGTATGATATTCTGACCTGGGGGGCAGCGACAGAAACAGTAGTGTAGGCGTGGTGGACAGGCGGATGAAAAGACCCGGCACAGCGTTCCGTGAGAGCAGCCTTAGAGCTTAGTGAGCCCGGTGAGGGATAACCGTAATTGTGCAGGTGGTACCAAGCGGGTGGGTATCCCATGCCAAATTCTCGGCGCACCTCCCAAGTCTGTTCCCTCTCTCGAGGCCTAGGCAAAGTCAAAAATTTCCACACTTCCACACCTCGACTGGTCGTTCGATCTAGCAGATGGCGTATTAACGATCGGGGCCGAGACAGACACAGGTCAAAGGCAAAGAGGTAAACGGCAGGGACTCCACCCCGCCTCTCCTTTCATTCGTCACGGAGCGACGCCGCCGACGCGTCAGTGACATGTGTACATAGGTCTAGGTCGAGGAGGTTGTAATGGGACAGGGCTGTAGGTGATAGAAGTTTGGCTACTGAGGTGATCCCTAGTAGGCTTCGCCGAATCATGTGGGAGACGGGTGTGAGTTAAGCTTGGTAGGTCGCGATCCAGAGGCACGTCGAAAGGCTCCGTGTTCCTTAGGTGAGAGCCGCGGCCCGTGCATCTAATGCGGAGGGATGAGGAAAAAGGTTCTTCAAAGGGTCGTTCTGCGGCTATACTGTGGTTGTAACTTGAAGTTACCGTTGAGAAGGAAACGATGACGTATCAGTGTGAGAAAAAACGACACTGAACACAAGTTTGGGAGATTGATTGATCTGATTTGTTGAGATATCAAGAGAGGTGACTCAAATTTGCGATTGGCAAGGACGTCATGGGAAACATGTGGATTATCCTTGCCCCGTGGCTGTCGTCATCATGATCTCGGCCATCCCACGAGACCTGGGACCAAGGCAAGTACAGTACAACATGCATATACCTTAACCGGGCCGCTTTAAGAGATTGGATTGTGTTTTGGGGAACGAAAACAGTGAGCCACACAATTTGAAACGATTGTATAGTGATTCGACGTCATGAGGTAGTACACTATCGTTCAGTTAGCACGAAACTTCGACATGTTGTAATACTTTATGATGATGGTGCGAGTCCAAAAAAAAGGCACAGTGGTGAGGTACAATACCTAAAGGATGCATAGATATAAACAATGATGCAACAAGGTGCTTGCGCGCCAAGATTAAGCCGCAAGAGGCGCATTAAATTGCAGGTATACAGAGGAAGCACTGAAAGTCGGGAGGCTTGAGGAAAGTAACACAACAGCGAAATTTAGGTAGGATGAATCAAAGATGTGTGGAAATGCGAATAAACAAAGAGGAAGTTGGGAAAATGGTAGTCAGCAATCTCATTTGGACGGACGTTTAGCCATGAAGGATGGGGGCACCGAGATCAACTGGGAAACCAGGACACGGCATCATGGTGGAACGCCAAGGCTATTACCACTACTCCCAGACCAAAGCACACCGATCAGACCCCGCGCAGTCGACACAATGTCTACTGCGCGTCCCGCAAATGTACCGTGCTCATTTGGGCTGCTTGGCGGGGTTAAGGAATCCCGTGCGGATGTCATAATTGTCGGGGACTGTGGTTTCTGCGCGAGCACAGATGCGGGTGCAGGGGTCGGAGGTGCGGGAACGGCCAGAGATACGTGACGCAAGACAGATGGAGAGCTCGTATTTGAGGCGGAGCGATAGTGCTTAACCTCCTCTGTAGCTGGCAAGGGGGCGTTCAGTATCGAAGGTGCAGATTTCGGCGGTATTGGACGCGCATGGGAATCAGGGTGTCGAGGCGACTGTGGGGGTGATGGAGGCTCTTGCGAAAGGACGGGAGGTGACGTAGGAGGTGCCAATGTGTTTGTACTTGATGTAGGGGGCAAGGTAGGTGAGACATCCGCCATGGCGGCATCTAGGCTTCTACCTTCGTAAGCTGTCCCCCTTCTTGGAGGGCTAGTGCTCGTCTCGATAACGCCTGCCCAACGGTCAGTACAGCTACGTCCGCGTTCCCTGCTACCCATGCTCTCTGCACTTCCATTTCCCCGTCGTATGCCATTGCATGCCTGGGCGTACGCCGAGGAAATACCATTGCCCACGGGCCCTGCACCCGAGCCCGTTGGACTCACGCTTCCTAGCGGAGAGCCAGTCCCGCCGACAAGGCTAGTTCTTGATGACGAACGTTCGCGATCAGAAAAGGACGAGTTGCGAGTCGCCGAACGACCACGACATGGCTCTGCGGAGGAGTGTCCATCATTTGAGAACGACCGCGATCGGGATGGCACCCCAGGTGGGGTGCGACCGCGCGGCGGGAAGGAATCGGGGGGTGAGAGGCGAGTGGCGTCTTGTGGTAGGGACGAAGGTAAGGTGGTTGAATGAACGGATGTAGTTGAGCGTATCCTTGTATTGTCGGACTCGGTGGTAGCCGCCATCGTTTCAGCCGGACTGGGGGTCCGTGAATGACTTCGACTATGGGACCGGGAGTGTGAACGCGAACGCGACTGCGGACAGCTTTCACACCGCTCTTCAATTGCTCCAGTCTCATCATTCACTACGACCTCAGGCATGTCGACAGCCCGCCCAAGACGGACGCGAAGCGCTCCCGTATCCGGACCGAAGTCCGCGCCGAGATCCGCTTGCCGCATATTCACGGGAAGGTCCGCGGTGAGCACCTGCGCAGCAGCAGTCGAGCCGAAATAATCATATGATTCTTCGTGGGCGCCCATGGGACTTTCCATGGTAGGTGGACTCAGAGCGCGTGGGATCGGAAGGGCCTCGGCAGCGGGAATAGTGGGCGGGGGACAGCGTGAATCACTGCTGGCACTAGTAGTTGTGCTTGTGCCAGGGCTAGAACTGAATCGACCACCCTTGTGCCTGTAGACGTCATCACTCGAGCTTCCCTCACCATAGATACCGCCAGAATTCTTCTGTGGAAGTCCATACCCGCCCCCGAAGGAGGGGACGTATACGAGGTTGACGGGTGGAGAGAAGGAAGTACGCTCGCGCCCGCCGAGGTCAGTGACCACGAAGTGATTACCGACACCGGTTGTCTTTAGGAGGGTCGGTGCGATGGGAGCGATTGTCACGTGCTCTTTATCGGAAGATGCCGAGAGGAGGAGGGGAGGAGCGTGTGGGTATGGGAACGCGGGATCGGCACGACGAGAGTACCCAGGGGCACCGGGTGAGCGTGATGAGGATGAAGACCGTGAGCGGCCCAATGAAGTTCGCATCTCGAGCATTTCACCCTCCTCATCTGAGTCAGAGCCATTATGACCCTCGGAGAATAGTCCGCCCTCATCGAGGACATCACCAGGTTCAATCTCCGAGTCCTCTTCGTAGCTGTGAAACAGCAACAGACGAAGAAACAATTAGCGCGGTCGGAATGCACTTGACGTGGAACTGACCCGTCATCATAAGAGTCGCTGTACAAGTTGTGACTTTCTCCTGGTAGACTACCGCGGCGTGGCTTCGGCGGTGAATCAATCGCGATACACTGTTCCACAAAGGTATTGAAGGTGATATGTCTCTTCTTCCCGGTAGGGGAAACGCTAAGGTCTTGGGAACTACTTGTTGTTTCACGCGCCGAGTCGCTCGATCCGGAGCGCTCAACCAGGGGCGGTGCAATCACAGGGTTGGTCGCTTCCGACGGTCGGGGCTGAAGTGTGGAGGCTATGATACGCGGAGGAGAGTCCTTGCGGAAAGGAAGATTACGGGACCAGCGCATGACATTTGAGTCACTCTTGGTATGTAATAGAGGGGGACGTGCAGGTGGGGAGTGTATCTCATCGTCTTCGTCCTCAACGAGCGCTGGATCATTTTCGATGTCATCATCTGTATGGTTCGGATTTGGTAGAGCACTTGTGAGGAGATCGCTTATGCTGCGGTGTTTTAGAATCGGTTTCGAGCGCAATTGAGAAGGATGGTCGGAAGCCGAGTTAAGTCCGCCACGATCTTGGGGGCTAGACTGTTCATCGACTGTGGAAGAGTTGCTCTTGGGCTGAGAGAGTGGCTCCCAGTCGACAGCTGTATGCAGAGGACCGTAAAGCCAAGTGACGTCTGAGTCTTTGAGCCTAGGAAAGAGATATAGATATGAGTGTCATGTACGCCACAAGGCGGAAGGTGATCACAAAGGGCAGGGGGAGAACACATGGACAAGTGAATTATAGGACGAACCAGTTGAGCGTCTCTGGGCTAACGGTTTTTAACTTGTTCCTCTGTTTCCACCACGTCCTCCAACTTGCGTTTTCCAGGCGTACACCGTTGGCGATTTCGTTCTTTTGGCGCGTCATGTTCCGCCATGACCGCCACACATCCTCCTCTCGCCATTCGTGTGAGAGGTAATCAACTTGGCCACGGGGTTGAGTAGATAGTGAAGAGTCATCGGGGATCGCGTTGGTTGTGACGGAGACGAGAAGAACTGGCAGATAGTTAGCCATCTAGGCTAGTTGAGACTACCAGACCAGGGTGTATTAGGAAGAACAGGTGTTGATTATGTGTATGGAGTGAGGGGGGGAGGAGGGGAGCGAGGAATGGGGGGAGGTCCGTAGTGTCTCCTTTGCCGAGTGTTGTGGGGTGGTTGTGCTGGCTGGCACTGTTGATCGGACACCTTCTCACGCACGCGGGAAAGAAAAGGAGAGAGTGGGGAGATGGAATATGCACTCAAAGGAGAGCAAAATTTGTGATGATGAAAGGTTATGAAAGGGAGAAGCTCCCTCTCAAGGCAATGAATGGCGACCAAAGGGCCCAAGCCAACTGAAAAACAAAGGGCCACGTTTTGAAAAAAAAAAATAATAATTTAACCCCGTGGCCCGTGGACAGGGGAACAGCAAGGCCCGAACTCTTCCGCCACCGCACCGGCAATCCGCGGCCACGGACAACCGCCACACAGTCCCACATCTCCCTTCGGCATATCCTCCCCAACACAATGGCTAATGACCCCGCAGTCGTCCATTCATCCCGGCGCTCATTCCCCAGACACATCAGATGATTATACCTAGGACGCCCCAGCGCCGTTCATCGGAACTTATTTCTTACACTGTCACTCTGCTACTAATCATTCAATGCATGTGCACAGCGCTGTACATCACGTCTCTTGGTTCCGGCCGTAATCCAATTGCGTGACTCTTTGCTACCATGCGCTGCACTGCGCTACGTCCTCGCTCCGTGGCGTCCGACGGGCCTTCCACTTGTGGTATCGGGCGATGTTACCGACCTACCCTTGTGGGTCCAAATACGTATGGAAATTACCCCAATCAGTACCCTCTTCACCTTCCCAGCGTGGAATAATTGGCGACCAATTCTTAACCCCGCGATTACGTCGTTTTGGCCCTTCCCACCCATTCATGGACGTTTGTTCTGCTCACAATGCCGACATCTACTGCTTGGCTTCAACTTGCTCACTACCGCAAATCATGTGTTCCCTCGATCGTGCTATCAGTGCCTGGGCTTTACCCGTCCTGGTTTGTCCATCTGAATCCACTTGTCAACACGCACCTTTCCGCAGTTTGCCGCTGTGGTCACACCACTCACCTGACCTGCGCTTGTTGTGTTCGGCACTTACCGCCATCAACCAATTCTCAGACGCCGCCGCCACAACATGGTCAGAGAACCATCCCGGAGCCTACGGGATTAGGAGATAGGCAGCAACACTGCAGTACCCGATCCCGGTCAGCAGGATCGGCATAATTTCCCCAGCTTACTGGCCACACTTGACGTAAACGCCGATGAAACGCGTCTGATGCTGGCGAGAAACGACCCGGACCATATCCCGCGTCTTTACTTTCCTGTTGTGGTACTCTGCGATTGCCGCAGCGTCCGGCGCAAATTACCTTCTTACTTTCTTGCCATTTTTCGCACAAACCTCAAAACGGGATACTGGTATTTCTAAAATGGCGGCGCTGATCAGATAGCATATATGGAAAGCTCTCCTCATTCAGGATTGCCACCATTCATGGGGCTCTTAGTTTCCTCTGCGCCACGACATAGACTACGTGGAAGAGAATTCCCTTATATCACGGTTGACATGCTTGAGAGGTAGGTTAGAGAAGCCATATTCTCATATTACATTGTACTATTGACATTAGCACTGATATTTGCATCGACTACCCACTGGTATCTTCGCGAATCATCATTGCTGTAACTCCCTATCTTGGTGCGACTGATTCAGCTTACCCCCCAGTTTCTGGTTGAGAAGACCTGATGAACGAGTTTTAACTGTACCGTTAGTGTGCGCCTCAAAGTACGAGACCCTATAAAGTTATTCCAGTTTATTGCATCTGTCTTCTTGTCTCCACTCCACTAGTCTTGCTAGATGTCCGACGTTCGGTAATCACACCGTGACACATCCCGCGGATGCGAGACTTGGCTTTGAACATGAAATATTTGCAATCACCTCACGCCGGGCTCGCCGTGACGTCAGTGACTCAGAACCCACTCTGACGAAGTCTGATTCGTCGGTATCTTTGGGTTAACGTGTCAAGGGACTATAAACATGGGCCTACTGCAAGCAGTTTAAAATTGCCCGTGGAGTTGTCAGGGGATCGTCATTACCACAATTGAGGTGTCCGGTCAGAAGAGGGGCTGCATCACGATAGCTTGAAAGCTGCTACTAGGATTTGGCACGTGAACAAGAGGAAAAGTGATGTCAGGATAAAGCGGACAAACGTGAGAATAAGCAGCTGGAGCCTTGCCATATTAGAAGGCGCATCCTTGATTGGGCTAGCCAGGTGATCGTGTGGTCTGTAATATGTCCTTGGTCTCTACGGTATCAGCTGATGCGTTGCCGTAACTTACAGTTTTCAAAGCCACTGGGGCTTGAAAGGGCAACCCCTGTCAGGGCTGAGAGCTGGCTTGGAACTACGGCATGGGAAAATGACACGGGAGATCCTTCTGGCGCTGCTCGAGCGGCGACATCCGCCATCCAATCAACTTTTGGGAACTGGCCGCCATCGCGATGAACTTGATGAACTCTACGCAACGTGATATGCATCAGGCGGCTAGTACCAGTCTGGAATTGGATTGCATTTTGAGAGAGGGTCTGCGAAGCATGTCGATCCCAGCTCTTTCCGATGATTTGATAGATTACAGTATCTCCTGAGGTCTCCCCCTCCCTTTTCACTTCATCTGTCAGATTGACTTTCCTCCGGCATCTTGACCCGAGCCACCAACTTCAATGTTTGAAGGCTGTGGTGCACCACACCGGTTTGGTGGCGTTCACAAGCCCGCCACAATGTCCCACGAATCCTCATGGTGAGAACGTCGTAACGTGGCCCTTTGCGTTGCTTGCGGTGTCCCCTGCTTTGCATCGTATGTCGGTTGACTAGGCAACAAATCGATTTCGGTCCTCGGCAGGAATGGGGATGTCGCTTTGAAACTCCCCAAGTATGAGTAAGTTTGTTATACAGTACGACCGTCGTCCCAACGCAGCTGTCGGGAGGCCTTTGGAGGCAGATCCAAGTCAGGCTGCTGCTGACGAAATTTCATTTGGTATTCAATTGCGTTGTCATGGCGACGAGGCCCTGTCGATCCCCTATGTTAACGACCCTGCAAACCAGGACTTAGCCTGAAGTGCCTAACGAGGAAAGGACTACCATCGTTATTATCTGATCGCCCTTGCAGGCGTCATGCACTTTCCTAATCAATGAATATTGCACACGAGGCCGTCTCGTTGCGACGCAACGATCCCAAAGGCAAGCCGACAAGAAATATTATACACCCGTACCCTGACTGTGTCTAATGGCAACATTGGCAAGCCACTGGCAGTGGTGCGGCAGACCGAGCAATGGGCAGTATTGCCAGGGCGTAAGAGTGCTAAAGTGCTCAGGCTATTATCGCTTGACTTTTGCCAGTGAAGGTACGGTATGTCATTGACATCTTTAACTTTATTCATCATCTCCAATCAACGTCAATGTCACCTCAGGCGAGCTAAGGTGCATTACGAAGCTCCAATGACGCTCCGTAATTCGGCATTCATGTCTACGGCCGATACTCGTACCTCATCTTGATCGCTCGGAGAGGTTGCTTTCCCTATCCCGACTCCGACCTCGGATCGGATGCCGTTTCACCCTGCTAACAAACTCCACGCTCTCATCGTTGTATGTATGGGCATTCGGAGCGGACGCATTATGTTCCGTTTCGGGATTGCGTCATATGCGACATGGAACCATTGCTTTACCAAGACTCAATCCTTCTGACGGTACCTGTGTACGTTCCCGTGGACGTTCGTGGAGTGACGGTACAATAATTCATAGAAAAAGAACGTATTCAATCCCTCCAGTCCCGAAATCTATCAATGCAGCGGTTATACAGTGGCTATCTGTCATGTACCAATGTAGTCCCCTCATGGTTCCGTTTCGGCGCTAGTGTGACAGGTTCGCTGCCGCAGTTCCACAGCTATTCTCGATCTCCTGCTCCTCTTCCTGCAGCCGATTCATGGCCGCGTGAAGTACTCTGCGCCGGCGTTCTTCAACCGATTCGTCAGACGAGGGAGCAGGTCCCGATCCCCCCAGGACGTGCGCTTGTACCTCAGCTTCGAGCCCAAGAACAGGCTCATAGACGTCTTCGGCGCCTGCAAGGGTGCGCGTACCATCGCGCGCTCTCCGCTCAAATTCTGCTACTTCCCGGTTGAGCTTGGAGTTGAGCTCCTTGAACTTGGGGGCTGGTAAGTAACTAGAAAGTCGTCAGTGGGCTGGGTAAAACGCACATTGTTATCATGGTCACTCCAAATGTTGTGCGTGAGCTCATGACAGAGTACGCGGCGGATGTCACTATACACCCTGAAGCCATCGTATTGGTCCGTCCTCAGACGCAGCTTGATGGCCTGTCCGGCGTTCAAATTCAGGCCGAGCAGGTTAGGGTGTTCTTGCGGTGCAAGCTCGGTGAGGAGCCCGACGGAAAGTTGGTTCGTCAGCATAACATGCTTTATTGCTGGGTCAGAAGACAGTCGCTGCAGGAGTTCTAGAGCCGAGGTAGGGTTGGGCAGGTGTGTGAGAGGCTCCAATTTGTGAAAGATGAACGAGTTGGGTTTCGCCATACCCGCAGAGCGCACCTAAGGAGGGTTATGAGCCTTGGGACGGGCTGTGAAGTGATGGCTGGGTGGAGACGTGCCTTGACCTTACTCTTGGACGCGCGGTCTTGCATGATCTGCTCTCTGCGTCTTTGTTCGTTCTCCACCTTGACCATAGTTCCAAGCTCTTCATCCGTAGAACCAAGCATGGTAACTTTCATGCCATGGGACAAACCAGCATCTCCGACGGTGGTTACGGATGTGTGAGTCGGCTTCTTGCCCTTGTATAGAAGTTTCTGCCGAGAAGCTGGGACCGCTGTGAGAGTTTCTAGATGAGCATGAAGGATGGCGAGGGTATCATCCGGGAGCAAAGGTAGGTCGTAGTTGACACCGCGATGGACGACATGAAGCTCGATGGGTGACATCGTGTATTATCGTGGCATAAGTTACCAGGACCGGGTCCGAGTCCGAGAAGGGCTGAGCAAGATGATTACCAATCCCGATGTCGAGGTATTGAATTTGTAAACACCAGACGCACACGCACGCGGAGGTGCTTCAGTATGATCGACGTTCGCAAATCGCTCTTCGTCAGGTCACTTGTCTCTGTCTCCGCAATATCCCTGCTTCTCTGACCTCCCAAGCGACTAGTTGCCCAGAACTAAAAGCTTATATAAATCCCTTCAACCTTACCATTCACACTCTAGCACAACAAATCAAATCTCTCCTTCCTTTTTCTCCCATAGGCTTAAAACAAAGTAAAACTGGGTATAAGGAGTGTTTACTGACCTCAGTCTTTGGGGAGAAAGACTGAGGTGGCATGGCTACACAGTATCATGCTATATGTGTCCATAATGAAGGTAAGGTCCAAGCAAAACCAATTTAATAGTGTACTGAGGTGAGACGAAGGAAATGATCAGGGTATAGTCCAGTGCTGCCAGAGTTGGTGTGCCGTTGTGGCTGCACCTCCAACAACATATGCAACCACCTCTGTATCAAGTTGTATGCACCGCAGAATACAAATTCAGGTTCAAAACAATAAATAAATAAAAATAAAAAATAAAAAAAGTACTCTGCGCCGGCGTTCTTCAACCGATTCGTCAGACCAGGGAGCAGGTTCCAATCCCCCCAGGACGTGCACTTGTACCTCAGCTTCAAGTCCAAGAACTTGAACAGGTTCATAGACGTCTTCGGCGCTTGCAAGGGTGCGCGTACCATCGCGCGCTCTCCGTTCTAATTCTGCTACTTCCCGGTTGAGCTTGGAGTTGAACTCCTTGAACTTGAGGGCTGGTAAGTAACTAGAAAAGGTTGTCAGTGGACTGGGTAAAACGCACATTGTTATCATGGTCACTCCAAATGTTGTGTGCGAGCTCATGACAGAGTACGCGGCGGATGTCACTATACACCCTGAGGCCGTCGTATAGGTCCGTCCTCAGACGCAGCTTGATGACCTGTCCGGCATTCAAATTCTGGCCGAGCAGGTTAGGGTGTTCGTGCGGTGCAAGCTCGGTGAGGAGCCCGACGGAAAGTTGGTTCGTCAGCATAACATGTTTTATTGCTGGGTCAGAAGACAGTCGCTGCAGGCGTTCTAGGGCCAAGGTAGGGTTGGGCAGGTGTTTAAGAGGCTCCAATTTGTGAAAGATGAACGAGTTAGGTTTCGCCATGCCTGCAGCCTGAGAGCGCACGGTGCGCACCTAAGGGGGGTTATGAATCTTGGAACGGGCTGTGAAGTGGTGGCTGGGTGGAGACGTGCCTTGACCTTAGGGCCCGTTTGACCTTAGGGCCTGTTTGGTAGCTCCAGTTTTGAAACCAGCCGTTTTCGAAACTACCCGATTTCGAAACTGGGAACTCGAAACTGGCGGTGACGTGGAGTCACACTTATGTCACACATCCTAGTTACGGCCACTACCTCGTTTTTCAGCGATTTCACTCGCTTGCGTCTTGTGATAATGGGCTCTACTACTTCCCAAAAGGCAAGGGCTTTACAGGCCTCCATAAACGGTAAAAAGAAGGGGGAGGGCTAGGACGCGACAAGGACAAGACCAGCGCAGCGTGACAGTGGCGTTTCGAAACCGGACTCCAGCCGAACAGCCTTCCCCATTTTGAATCTGTCCCAGTCCAAATTCGGCAAAACGGCTGTTTTCGAAATCGAGACGTTCGATTTGGTGGGCGCCGGTTTCGAAACCAGAGCTAACGGGCCCTTACCTTGATCATAGTTCCAAGCTCTTCATCCGTAGAACCAAGCATGGTAACTTTCATGCCGTGGGACAAGCCAGCATCTCTGACGGTGGTTGCGGGTGTGTGAGTCGGCTTCTTGCCCTTGTATAGAAGTCTCTGCCGAGAAGCTGGGACCGCTGTGAGAGTTTCTAGATGAGCGTGAAGGATGGCGAGGGCATCATCTGGGAGTAAAGATAGTTGACATCGCGATGGACGACATGAAGCTCGATGGGTGACATCGTGTATTATCGCGGCATAAGTTACCAGGACCGAGTCGGAGTCCGAGAAGGGCTGAGCAAGATGATTACCAATCTCGATGTCGAGGTATTGAATTTGTAAACATCGGACGCACACGGAACTGCTTCAGTATGCGATCGTGAGATCTCGGCAGATCGACGTTCGCAGCATTGTAAATCGCTCATCGTCAGGTCCGTCACTTGTCTCCGTCTCCGCAATATCCCTGTTCCTCTGACCCCCGAGTGACTAGTCACCCAGAGCTAAAAGTTTATATAAATCCCTTCAACCTTTCCGTTCACACTACAGTAGCACAAGAAATCTCTCGTTTTTTTCTCTCCCATAGCCCTGCCAGAACTGGAATCTTCTGAAGTCTAGTCACTGCGTGCCTCTACGTCGATCCCCTGGTTTCCGGTTTAGTCCTAATCGACCTTCTGCCGTACATACCCGTGGTATAAAGCCGGTATATCGCCCCGCATTATACTTGTTTACCCCCAATGTCTGCATGCGCCATCTGCCTTGACACACTTAAGTCTCCTGTGGCCCTTCCATGTGGTGTGTTTACCCGTCTTGTTTACTGGCATGACGAAAAGTAACATATTTTTTCTAGGGCATGTGTACTGTCACGGTTGCGTATCAGAGGCCATCAAGACCACCGCTGGCCCGTCTTCACCTGTCGCTTATTGCCCAACGTGTCGTGAACGGGTTTTCATAGGTATGTCTTTCCCGTCTGTCCACAGTCTCTGATAACACATGATCCCCTCTTCCCAGTCACCCCCAATCCCCTCCTCATACCTCCACATCTGCGCCCCTTTCTTCTCTCTCCCTTCCGCCGCCTATATTTGGATACCCCCACTTCTTCCCCTAGCCCCCCCGCCGGTGATCTTTCCTCCGCTACGTCGAGAACATCCTCTGAGGACGCAGAAAAAGTCGCCGCACGACTACAAATGGAGAATGCTGTTCTAAGACAGAGTTGCCATGCATGGCGTGCCCGTGCCAATGCGCATGTTGCTGCCCAACTGGGATTGGGTGCGCTAGTGCGTCTGGAACGGCACCAGACACGCACACTAAGGGAAGAGCGGGACGAACTCGCTCGGAAGTATGAGGCACTGAAACGGAAGTTCTCGGATGTTGACCGGTGAGTCCCGAATAATGTGGCGTGCTCCAACCGCTGGCGGAGCAACGGTTGACTTTGTGAACAGCGAGGCCGAGCCCGAGCCTGGATTGGGTGATGTCACGTGGCCCGAATCTTTGCCTCATGAACGTGAACACGATCAGACCGAAATACCCGCGCAAACTGATGATGTACCCTGTGTGCCCCTCATTTGTCCTGACGAGGAGGATGTGTCAGCCGTATCGGACCCCAGGCCAGAGAGGACCTCCAAGCGACGAAGGATATCCCCCGCTTCGCTTCGTTTGGAGCATCCGCCCAAGTCAGCTGTGTCAATACCGGCGATGGTAATCCCGCATCTAGTCTCCCACGGACCAATGGCATCCACTAGCGCCATATTATCCAATAATTAATCTGAGATTGGACATCACCTTCATTGTCATCGTGTTTGTATCGTTATTATGTTAGGACATCATCATGGAAGCGTCATCCTGGATTACAGCTCTGTCCTTTCACCGTTTATTGATAATACATCCGGCAGCAAGTAGTCAATATGCGTGTCATATTGAACAGGTATAACTTAGTAGGAGTATATAGAGTAGATCTATATCTCTGATCTGAGTCCGCGTGATCTCGTTCGATAAGGACATCACTGGCACTCGCAGCAGTTGCTCCGCTTTTGCTCACACGCATGAACTTCTCAACATACAAGACTGCCAGTGGTGTGACCTCGTGCTTGCGCAAGCTGTACGTAACCCCGGTGCTGACTTGTCATATTCCAGGCTTCCTCTTGCCGTCCATTCATTCCGCGCCACCCTTCTTCACGTCAGTTGTTCTCGATCACCCTCGATTCCATCGCTGAGTCTGCACAGCCAGCAACCGAACCCCGCCACGCAAGCAGCGTTTACGGAACAGTGGACACGCCTGCTCCTTGCTTATGCCCGTCACCGCCGCTTATTCACCATACGAATCGAGGATGCCGAGGTATCGAGCGGCGGCGAATGGGACGAGGTACTGCGAAACCCGAGAATCAATCGTAGGCTCCCGTTTCCTTGGTCGGGTGAGCGTAGGTGATAAAGATGGGCGCACATGACGTGCGCAAATGATATGCAGGGAGACTGATGCCCGATCACCTCGCTCGCATTCTCGGCGTTATGGTCAGTAAGAACCTTGTCGTGTACGAGCCTGCGAGGCAGACGCGGGCGGCCCTGCTCTACTGGCGGTTGCCTGAGGAATGGGCCGAGGTCCTCTACGAATGGGTCCGTAACCCCTCATCTCAGTACCTCCCCCCCCCTTCTTCCCCGCGTTCTCGAGACTCTGTGGCTTACACAGTTCCTCGCCCCTTTGCGTGGTCGTTTTGGCAGGTGACAAATACGGGACAGTTGAACACGATCCTCACCTTCTACGAGATCTCGGATCCTCCGGTGCCATCTGCGCTCTCGGGGATCCCTGATCCGCTATTACGCAGCGCGATAGCGATACTCGCCAAGAGTGGTCGGGCTCAGCTTATCAGTATATCAGATGGGGACGGCGTGCGGTTTTTCCCCCGCAGTGTCAAGTAAAGGTAAGTTGCTGTGGTTAAAGGATGCGACGCATGTGTGCGCACACACTATTCGACCCCTGCTTATACACTGGCCTTAATAGGACGCACGCATGCATCTCGCGGTTCGGATAAATGCGCATCTATACACACGTTCTTAACTACCACGCCCGAAACATCCGTTTTTGCTATTCGTACATGTCTCCCCAATACTGTTCATACTACCGACATTCTAGAAAGTGTGGCGCCAATGGGAGTGGATGATAGTGGCCGAAATCGTCACTTCCCCTTCACGCGTACTCGCGAGCCGTACTTGAGCAAGCTCTTCGGTCTTCCTCGAGCATCCAACGGAAATGGGAGTTTCTCGGAGGTTGACCTTGCCTGCGCCTGTCTCGGGCGTAGTCGTCGCAAATTCCAGTCTGAACCAAATTTCGGGCGCTCAGGCTCAGGCTCAGGTTCTTGTTCTGGCGGATCCACTGTGTGGGGCTGCCCCGTCTGTTTCCGCAGTTGGGCTTGTGGGTCAGGTGGGAACGTGGGCCGTTTCGATGGCCAATCGTCGGGGAGGTCGTCTCCGGAAAAGGTGTCGCCAAGGCCGTCCGCATATACACTTGCTTCAGGAAGTGACTGGGTTAGGAGGGAGTTTAGTAGAGGGGGTAGTCTGACAGTGATTATGGCTTGACTTACCTCGCGGTGGTTTGAGCGGGGACTACTCCCATTGTAAATGCTGAGACGATGAGATCTTGTCTCATCGTATGATACATCGGGTTCAATGATAAGAGACTCGTCTTCTAGTCGTAATACACTCGTAGCAGTCCCGTCCTCTCGAAATTTGAGTTCCTTTTTCAGTTGCTTGATTTGAGCACGATGTTTGGTCTCCTGAATTATTCAAGCAATGAGTATCACAGGAAACGAAGAAATTGACTGGGCAGGATTGACGCACAGACGCTCTGAGACGTGCAAGGACGACATGGTGCCGATCCCGCTCGTCATCGACCTCACGAAGCGCCATCTTCAGCTCTGCTATCTCCTGGTCTTTGTCTTCTAATTTATGTGTACATTGCTGTGCTAGATCGCGCCATGTTTCGACCTCCGAGCGAAGCTCAGCAGTTGTATGGACTGATATGTTAAGGCTATGCCTTAGGTCAATCGTGTCAATCTCCAGCTTTTTGATCCGATCTAATTGCCCAAGGTACGGGACCAGGCTAAGCCAGAATTCTCGCACAGCTTTCCAAACAATTTCCTACAGCAAGGTCGGAAAGATGTAAGGTGTAGTGCACAAGCTAGTGGTAAGGGGTCGTACTTGGGCCTCTTTACATTGGATCGTTGCAACGTGTTCGATGATGTCTACTGCTCTCTTGACGCTCTGGACTGGTGACTCGGCATCCATCTTTCGTAAGCGCTTCGCTATGTACGTTGCCTGCTTGACGAAGCCTTGTTCCTCGACGGAGGAGTTGACGCCTGACGGGGTTGCTTGTGGTGCCGAGTTATTATTGCGAGCGCATGGGTTGATGAACAACCGTCTAACGTCGTCAACTTCAAACCCCTGTCGGCATTCCGGGCATCTGGAGATATCGTCCTCGGCGTATGGTCTCTCAATCAATTCGTCGATGCATGACCAGCAATACGTGTGTCCTACGGACGACGATGGCACAGGTTGAACGTCATCGATGGGTGTTCTGCTTTGAGACTTACCACAAGGAAGAGAGCGTATGTCTTCGAATTTGAAGTGGTTCATACATATTGGACAATCCGCGTCACTCATGAGTAGGTGGGTTGTCTGTGGAGAAGAGTGTAATTGTAATCCGCAAACCGCGTTATTGTGAACGGTCCCCGCGTCACGGTGCGCCGTGTGTGGAGGTAAACACGGTCACGTGAGCGAGCTCGTGGTTGGCTATTGCGCGCGTGTCCGAGTCCGATTGCCACAGATCCGAGTCCGCACCGCTTTGTGGTTACCCGTAAACTGGCTGCTCGCTGTTCGCTGCCCGCTTGATCATAATGGCTCTGCTCGAGACACCGTCCAGGATATGGCGCCGTATCGAGGCGGACGAACAAAATGACATGCCCTCCCTACCTGACGTTCCTGTCTTCGAAGACTCGAACTATGTGAACGCCACCACCACCTCAGAAGAAAGCCATCAATCCAATTTCAATACGACCTCTCCCCTGCAATCCACTCCCGCGCTCCCCTCGAACCAGAACACTTTTCGCCTGCAGTCGAGTACCTCCAGTACCTCACGCTTTGCTCACTCCATCGCCAGCCGTAACAGTCGGTCCGGGTCAGCATTCTCATCCTCAACTGGGAGCTTATCCAGGCGCTCGCCCCCTACAGCATCTGACCAGCGGGCAGAGATTAGCTTTGACGATGTCAGTGCAATACCCTCGTACCCACCGCCCAATAAGGCCGGTATAGAGGATGCTGACGTTGGTGGAGCCGGTCATGAGGACGACATGTCGCTAGAAGAGGCATTGCAGCCTCCCAGTCGCGGCGGGTCTCCGTTTCCCTTAGGGGACATGGACAGCCATGGTCATTCAAAGTATAGCTATTCTGTCAGTCTCAGGTCAGAGCCCAAGGTGTGCCAAGTCCTTTGCTTTCTCCTCGAAGCCGTCGCTCAATCATCGGTTATAGACCAGCCCTTTTGACAGGATGAGAAATGTGTCTTTTCGAAAACCTATCCCTCGCATTCGTACCCCGTCTCTTACCCGGACACTTTCCCAGTCATCGTCTTCCTCGAATTCCACGCCTCATTCTAGCAGGTCGGTCGGACCTGCGCAGCTGAACAGTGCTCCATCGCTCAGCGTGCTCTCAATCCCCCCTCCCCCCGAGAACTCCGATGAAGGCGAGCCTGCGTCCTTGAGCGATTTGCCAGTTCCAAGCGACGTTTCTGAGGTGCAAGACTTGGAGCAAGACTTAGAGCAGGCGCTTCATGACGAGCACCACCCTGCTGAAGAAACCGCACCAGTCAAAAGCATCGCCAGCTCTGAGGAAGTTGAAGAGGAACCGGATCCTACCTTTTCTTCCGAAGAGCCGACGGCCCATCCCTATTTTCCCTCTGCTACTCCCTCATATGTCTCGTCTAGTCGTGCAGGGTCGCAGTCCCCACAGACGCTCTCAGTAGCTCAATCATCTCCAGCGCCTTCTGTCATGTTCACGCCGACACCCGCATTCCCGCCTCGCCCTCGACCACGCTTCTTCGCGCCCGGTCTCCCTTCGACACCGGCAGTTGCACCCGAACAAAGTGGTGTAGACAATAATGACTGGACTACTCCATATGCGCGACGCCGCTCCTTCCTCATAGATGTTATCAACTCCACCGCACGTCCACGCCTTGCCCAGCCCACCCCGCATCCTCAACGCGCTGCACACCCAGCTGTGCTTGACGAAGAGGAGGGCGATTCTGCTTCGCCGGGTTCATCCAGCCAACCAAGTAGTAAGAAGTCTACTGAGGAGCAGTCGCAGGCATCCGTCGCCACCGTCAGGCCCCTCATTGCGGCTTTCGCAGGTTTCACACCCGCCCCACGACAGCGGACGCGCACAATGGGCCGCCTTTCTCACCCTCTTTCAAGGGGCTGGACGGCCGCAGCGTCCGAGTCTGAGGATGTGACCGGGGGTGCATCCTTCACTAGTACCGCATCCTCACATGATCTCACCGCACATCCACGCGCCAACGCCTCCTTCGACCACGTTATGGGCCTGGGTGCTGGCGGGCACGGCATTGGCCGCTTCAACGCCGGGAAGCTCAATACCTATCTGCACGGCCTCAATCGGCGCCTGCAGGAAGAGAGCGAGAGCCTGTCGGGTCAAGTTGGCATCCTGCGCAAGGAGAACATGACCCTTGCGGAGGAAAATGCAGCCCTACACGAGGAGATGGAGCTCCTCCGACAGCAGATGTTCACTGGCGGCGCAGGCAGCCGACGGTCAAGTGCTGGTCGTCGCTTGAGTGACATCGGATCGACGTTGGGTGATGTGAAGGAGGATGCGGGCGGGGAAGGGTGGATGGAGGAAAAGCTGGAAATGGAAACGGAACTCGACGCATTCCGCGCCGAGCTGCATGACTGTCAACGAGAGCGAGACGAGGCTGTTGCAGCGCTCGAAGCTGAGCAAGCCGAACGGTCAAGGGATAAAGAACGCTGGCGCGAACGCATGGGCGAGGTCGAGCGCGGTGTCGAGGGCATCATCCATGATCTAGAGACCAAAGTTGAGAGAGCAGAGGCTGTCACCCATGACTCTGCTGAGAAGGACCGGCTGCTCAAAGAGCTGGAGAAGGCGTTGAAGCGCGCCGAGGAGGAAGCCGAGTTCGCTCGGACGAGGGCTGAAAATGCGGAGAAGACGCTTGGAGACCGCAGCGAGCTGGGCGGCAAACTTCACGAAGCCAATGAGAAGCTGGCAAAGAGCACCGCAGAGCTGCACGACTTGCAATCTCACGTGGAGGGACTCGAAGATGAGATGGCCGAGGCAGACCGACGCCTTCGGGAGGAGAAGGTGCGCTCTCGAAGCTCCAAGGTGATCTGGAGGCCAAGGAGACAACGCTGGAGGATCTCGAGCGCAAACTTTCTGGACAGGAGGCCAAATTACGAGAAAGCGACTGCGAGCTGCGGGATGCCAAAGCTTACATCACGGAACTCGAGGCAGATGCTGGCGTAGCACTGGATCATATTGAAGCATTACAGCAAGAGATCCAAGAGGCCCACGACAAGGCTATCGGGGATGACGGCGCCGTCGCGATGCTCAAGCAGGAGGCCGAGCACAACAGCGAACTCGTGAGGCAGCTCGAAGATGCGCTACACGCCGCAGAGCAGCAAATGCGTGCGGATGGGGATGCCTTGCCCAGCTCCGGAGTAAAATCGCGGCTCTTGAGCGCGAGCGCGAGCGCGTAGACAAGTCACGCACTGACGAACGCAAGGCCGAGCTGGAAGAGGCAGAGGATCAGATCGAGGCGTTGGAGCGTGAACTCGATGACGCGCACCGCGAGATCAGTCGCCTGAATAGTGAGCTCGCTCAATCCCCCGCACGTAAAGCACTCGACTGTGCGCGTGACGCAAGGATCGAGCTGCTGGAGAAGGAAAAGGAGGACCTGCAGGCACGCCTTGATAGTCTCAAACACGAGATGGTAGGCTGGAACACTCCGGGCAAGTTCAGCAGTGCGAGCGGGATATCGCCGATGCACCGTCAACTGCTCAATATGACATTAAAGACGCCCAAGACTCCGGGTGCTCCCTTGAGAGATGTAAGCAGCATATCTCATTATTCAAACTTTACCTGGACTTCAATCCGTAAACTCCTAGATGTCATGGCTGCACCTATCGTCCTCTGATCCTTCTGTGGCACCGTACATCGCAGAGATCCAACGCCTGGAAAGGGAACTCGGCCGAGCAAATGAGAGCATAGACGAGAAGCTCGATCGGCTGGAGCATGCTGGTTTCGGGAATGTGGAACTCGAGATGCGTCTCAATGATGAACGTGCACGGGCCGTTGCGCTAGAGGAGGACATTGCACGGCTTGACCGGCGCGAAGAACGCCGTCTGCGCCGCCTCTCAAAAGTCAAATGTCCCCATTGTCACCAGAGGGCCGACCTGCGCAGCCTGAACCGTGTTGTGGATGGAGACGAAAGGTAGAATGACCTCCGCGACAGAACTCGGAAAAGCTTGGGAGCTGACATGCCGTTGAATAGCACGCTCGACTTCTCCATGCTAAGCTACGCTTCCGAGTCAACGCCGGCCAAGACTTCCGAGACCCTGAAAACTGAGCTGCAGGCCGTCAACAGAGAACTCGCCTCGATGAAGAGGCAATGGCGGGAAGAAAGGCGGCAACTGCTTGGCGACAACGCCGTTCTCAAGGACGCCGCGAACCGTCTCAATCTCCAGATACAAGACGCCAAAGAGCGAGCCGAGCAAAAGGAACGCAGGGGCGAGAGGGCGAGGAACGGCGTCCTTGGTGTATGGAATCGTTCTTGCTTCGTGGGATGCTTCGCTGATGCTCTCGAATTCACAGGAGCTTGACGAGGCGAAACATACGATAGCTGATCTGGAGGAGGACCTTAAAGCCGAGCGCGCCCGTCTGCGAGATCTAACGGTTGAGCAGACTCGTGCCGAGAGAGAGAAGGAGAATGTCCTGCTCCAGTTGAGGAGAACCGAGTCTGATATGGAGGATGTAAAACTTCATCTGCAACGTATCAAGCGTAACAATAATGAGTTGGAGGACGAGTTGCGCTGTGCGTGATATCTATAAGTCTCACACGGATGCTCCCTAACGTGATCATCATCTTGCAGCAAATGCTACAGCAGAGCAGAAAGCGCGGCTACTCGAAGCCAAGGCCGAGGAAAACGCAGAGACAATCGAACATCTGAGACACGAGCGCTCTCTCCTCGCAGCGGAACACAAGAAGTTACAGCAACGCTTCAGAAATGCGCTGGAGGTGAGTATTCACCTGTATCAAAGGGGAGGGTGCTGAACGATCCCGTGCAGCAAATGGACAAGCTTAGGGAAGAGCAAAGGGCATCTCAGAAATCCCACAATGACAGACGCCATGCGCTTGACCTCCAAAAGCTTGAGATCGAAGAGCTTAAAAAGGCGCTTGCCGACCAAGCCGACGCATTGCAAGCTACCGAAGCGGCTCATATTCGCGCGGCTGCCGCCCAAGCTCGAGAACGTGAGCAGGACGTGGTGGTGGCGTCGCTCGAGGCAGACCTCGCGCGTGTACGGCGCAGCGCGGAAAGTCTCGGTCGGGACTTGCGCACTGAGCGGAAACGACGAGAGGAGGAGAACGCGAGGCGCGAGGCGGAGCGCAAGGCGGAGAGGGGCCAGGCACGCAAAGAGGTCGAAAGGACAAGAACGGAACTCGAGAAGGCCCTGCGCGAACGGAAACAGGCGGGAGCAGAGCTCAGGATACTGCATCAGCGCCTCGACTCGCTCGAAGGAGAGAAGAAGACCTGGGACGGGCACATTTGCGCCAGGTGAGTCAGAGCGCCTTCTCGATTTGGACCTGCCTGACTGGCTGGGATGCGGTGCAGCGATTCCACACAGCTCTCAGCCCTCCGCGACCGGCACAAACTCGAGTGCAAGGGACTCATCGTCCAAATACATTATCTGAAGGCCAAGTTCACGCGTGAGAATACTCTGCGAATGGACCTGAGCTATCAAAAGCGATACTTATTGGTCCTTCTAAGTCGGCGAGAGCGCAGGTGAGTTCGGCTGCAACCTTCGCAGCGAGCGAGCCGTCAAATGACCATCAACCCGCCTCTAGCGAGGAGCACATACTTGCCATGATTGCAAGGATCACCTCGCCGATTCCTGGGCCGTCACACAAACCGCGGCGGAAGACTCTCCGGGCAGTCGCGCGAGGCGTGGTGTTTCTCCAGCGCATCAGGTATGTCCTTTCGTTCTCTTCCTGTAGTATCCCTCATTTGTGGGTAAAAGGCGCGCGAGTGAGATTTGGCGCGCTCAATGCGCGCCTAAACCCGCTATTAAGGCTGCGCTGGAGGACGTGCGGGGCCGACGGAAGCAGCAAGCAAGGCCGATATATTAGACATGCTATTCTATTATCGCATCAATTTCTTGTATTTTATTTATGTACACGTACCTGCATGTTGTATAATAAGTTTTACGTGATCCAAGAGACGCCACGCCTTGTCACGGTGCGGGGCCGCGAACTTATCATACTAGTACTGCTGTTGCGCTGGACCACGGTCATCATGATGTCCCCACCCCTCGATTCCTTACACACCGCAGACTCTCCACCAGAGTCCAATCCGTGGAGTGATAGCGAACCAACCCCTCCTTCAGTACCCCAGCCTCTCCACACCCCTAGCCCAGACGCGCTTGAGGGGGTAGCTTCAGAGGGGATCAACGTAGATGATGACCGCACACCGGAACTCAAACCTCGGGCACACACAGATATCCTCGATACGTTCGACCCACTAGCGCATCATGAGGAACAGAGCGCCCGGGAGGCTTGGGCAAATGCGGAGGGCCACCCGCCACCACCCGCACCTCCACATCGGGACCCTCAGGCTCCACCGGCTCCACCGCCGCAGGAATCCGGACCCGCTTCGTCCTCGACCTTTCCCTCGTTCTCCTCGCTCGCGCGCTCCCTTGTGCTCCCCTCCCTACCCAACATGAACATATCCCTAGTCGCCGGGACAAGAACGCGGCCGCAGTCGATGGACACGGCACATATCCTGCAGACCCCTATACATCCGGGGTCGTTTGCTTCGCAACAGGACGCTGAGGTCTCGGCCCGTGGGTCTCCCAAGATGATGGACGCCGCAATGACATCCCCAGAATCGGTGCAGAATGTTCTGCGGAGAGATAATCCGTCTCGGGAGCGGCCTGGAGGAGGCAAGGATAAGGAGCCGTCGTTTGACTTCCAAAAGTTCCTGGATCAGATGAGAACCAAGAGCGCTGAACCCGTTGCTCGTTACCTGCGATCGTGCGTCCCTCCTCATCTGTTCGCCAACACAGCCTTACCTCGTTAGATTTCTGAACAACTTTGCTAAACGAACCTTTACGGTTACCGACCAAGTCAAACTGATCAACGACTTCCTCAACGTGAGGGCATCACTGTTTCATATTTCACTTTCAGACTCATCATCCTGTGGGTGTAGTTCATCTCGCAGAAGATGCGAGAAGCAGACGTCTGGAAGTCCTCTTTTGATGTGGAATTCGAAAATGCGATGGAGGGGATGGAAAAGCTTGTGATGAATCGACTATATGATTTGTATGGACTTTCACACCCTCAGCCATGTCCCTCGTCAACATTTGTTTCAGCACCTTTACACCCCAGATGGCCCGTTCAAATCCTCCACGACCAATCACGACCGATGATTTGGAGCGTGATCGCGTTTTGACGCAACGAATAGCACTTTTTAGGTGGATCCAACCTGCGCACCTTGACGTTCCCATCACAGAGGGCGCAAATGGCTTCCTATTATTTGCTCAACAAGGTTGATTTTGCTTTCTATTCATTTCGCGGCCCTCTTGATGAACCCCGTCGTAGAACTAGTCAAAATTAATCACTATAAAGCCCCTCGAGACAAGTTGATCTGCATCCTGAATTGCTGCAAAGTTATCTTCGGTCAGCTCCTGTCTATTGCAAGCTGGGATCCCCTTATAACGGTGGAAATGGGTTACAGGTCTAATACGCCACTTGAACTCCGAGGAGAGCGCCGATACTTTCGTCCCTATACTGATATACGTTGTTCTCAAGGCTAATCCCGAGAACTTGTTATCGAACGTGGAGTAAGTCCATGACCCCCGAGAAGGTTCTACTTGGACTTAGTTTCACAGGTTCATCAATCGGTTCCGGAATCCGTCAAAGCTACAAAGCGAGGCAGGCTATTACTTGTCTAGCTTGGTATGTCGCAAAGTCGCCATTCTGTACGAACATCCCAACCAAAGATTCACTTTTCGTGCAGATGGGTGCGGTTTCGTTTATTGAAACCATGGACCACACATCATTATCCAACATTACACAAGACGAGTTTGAGAAGTACGCATCGATGTCCTTTTTTTCTCCTTGGGTATAACCATAAGTCGCAGGAATGTTGAGCTTGCCATCCAAACTCTCCCGATTTCGCGGCCGCAATCGCCACCTCTCGCATCCTCCTCGTCTTCATCTAGTTCATCGTCTCCCGTTAATCCGAATTCCGCCACACCCGGCCGGCCTCCCGCTCATCCCATTCCTGTACCACCCCCCGCACTTTCACTCCACCCATCACTGCACGCCGGCGAGGAGCCAGCAACACCACTCACCCTTCCAAACATCGACGCACGACAGTTCCTTCAACGCACGGGAGACTCAATTTCGAAACCTCTAACTGCCATCGGACGTATCTTCAGCGAGGCTCTGGACGGGGCCGAGGAGGCTCTGACCTCTCAATTTAGCTCGCAGCAGACACCTGCACACCCGCCTCCGAGATCGTCTGCGTCTAACCCTCCCATACCGCACACTCCGTACAAACCGTGGGTGAGACGCAATTCGCCATCGCCGTCGCCTGCCCGACCGCCAGCATCGCATGCGTTCATAGATGACACTTCTTCACAACGCCCATCAACTCAGGCGCAGGCATTGGCAATGCCACAAAACAGCTACCCTACCTCCAGGACTGGCACTCCCACGGCAGGATTGGATATTCCGGGCCTGCAAGCCGAGATCGATGCTGCGCATTCGCGCGCTGCAGACGCCGCGCGCGGGACGCTGATCCAGATCTTCCCAGCAGTCGATCGAGAAGTGATTACATGGGTACTTGAAGCGAATGAGGGGGATTTAGGGCGGAGCATTGAAGCACTGTTGGAGATCAGTGGCGGGAATTGAGCGTCACCACTCACGCCACGACGCAAGATATTCGCAGGATGTAACTGTAGCCTCTCGAGGCATTTTAGCTCTGAGAGGAGTTGCGGGCAGCTCTAATTTGACTCGGTATTGGACGAGCCCACCCACAACCACCGTCAGTATATGTCTCCATCGGTTATGTTAATGACTGGTGAACTAGGAAGGTGCCAGTGTCCTGATCCCTTTAAGGAAAAGGCTATTTGAAGGCGTCGTCAGGCACTACTGACTGTACCTAAGGGTTTCAGCCCGACGCTCGGCGCATACATAGATGCCACGATGCGTCTGTGTTCACAAACTGGATGTCACTTGTTCGGATTTCCGAAATCACCCGATCTAACCCATATGGCGATATGCCAGTGCTATGCACTCCGAGTCCGAGTCGACGTCCTCAGTCCCGACTCCCGAAGCTGCGTCACGGTTTCCCGTAATTTGGCTTGCACCTTCCGCGGTCTTCGTCAACGATACGCCTCAGCTTCCTACCTCAGGGATGACTCCGTTGAGACCTCAGGCTGACATCGCAATTCCAGTGAACTGGACACGTCCTGCTGGTCTGTACTAAGATGTTGATATCCTCTTAGAGGAGGAATGGATCATCGCAAGTCCGACGTCCGCGGCACCATGTTGGCCCCCCCGCGCACTCCGATATTCCTCGATCGTGCAACGTGTTCACAAGTTGAAATAAAATCTTCCTTACCTAAGCGCGATGGGACAGTATCATATCGTGATGGTAATTCGCGATCAACGAATAACGTCCTATAAGTACTATGATCTGTGCCAGATACTGATTGATGTTGAAATCGCTTAAGAATATACAGATGATCCGTTCTACTTGATGCCTACAGCACTTTTTTATATCCTCATTCCTTGGCACGCGCAGCTCCTGCTTCGGCCTTCCGATCTTTTCTTTCTCGTGTCTCGGTAACCCACCGCTCAACGTCATCCACCGCCTGGAAGGGACGGACTTTGTAAGTCATAAGGTATTCTTGCAAACTGGCCATTGACAATTCGCGTTCGGGAATCCGTGCCGAAAAGTCTTCTGCGAGCTGCTCCATTACCGCCGTCGACAGATCCGGCATGCGTTCTGACTGTGCAATGCCGCTGTACTTGGGGAGCTCGTTGGTGCCAATGCCATTTAATTGTGTGGGGCCAGAGTCCTCTTTTAGCGGCGTGACATACCCGGGGAGAGTCGACGCGTCATCCCCTTCACCATTCACCGCACTTTTAGGGGGGTCTGGGGCGTAGAAGTGCTTGTACAACTCCCTTGCCTGATACCGGCTAGCGAGACGGAACTCGATGTGGAGGTCCATGCGGCCCGGACGGGTGAGCGCGGGGTCGAGTGTCTGGTATCGATTAGTGGTCGCAAAGAGTAGACGGCCTTCCTGTGCCGAGATACCGTCGAGGGCATTGAGCAGTCCCGATAGCGTGATTCGCGAAGCCTTAGAACCAGCAGGCTCGCCTGGAATTTGGCTGGGGGCCTGTCCTTGACCGTCACGGCGGCCAGCCTCAGGGTCATCACGGCCCCGTTGCGACAGACGGGGATCCTCGAGATCCGTACCGGTGGTGTCGCGAGCGACCCCGTGCGTGAAAGCGGCATCGATGTCCTCCATGACTGCGATGCAATGCTCAGGAAGCGAAGACATCAACGAGTTGAGGGTGCTGTCATCGAGGCCAGTTCGAGAGAGAGAGAGTATGTATATGTCGAGATCAAGCTCTCCGGCAAGAATGTGAATGATGGAAGTCTTCCCAGAGCCAGGAGCACCATACAAAAGATAACCACGCCGGAAAGGGATGCCTAGATGTGTTTGTTGGTTACTGGGGTGCTGAAGGGAATATCACAGACGTACCCCGGTCAGTATACCACTGTTTACTCCTCATGAACTCACGAGCATCCCTGAGAAGGAGCTCCTTTATGCCATCGTCCAAAACGATGGAGTTCAAAGGGCGTTTGGCGCGTGAAGCGACGAGTTTCCAATCACTGCTGAATATAGGATAAATCATATCAACGAGCAACTCGCCTTAGGCAGACTACCGAACTAACTTCTCACTGACAAAGACCTGAATTCTGTCTTTTCTTGCAGCCATCCATTTCTGCCTCGCCTCAAGAATCAGGGAGTCGAGGATAGAGCGGTCAAGAGAAAAGATCCTACGAGAGAGGTTGAGAGGGATAGTATGTCACCACTATAAATCAAAGGCACTGACGTGATTATCAGAGTCGACATATTCGGGGGCCAGACCTTGTCGTCCTTAATCCGAGAGATCTTGATATATCTACCCTTATACCACATGCGATAGCTCGAGGTATACGAGGGCAAAAATCGGAGAGGTCGTGTTCGCCGTCGCCGTTCTTCGTTCTCATTCTCGTCAAATTCCAAGGCAGCATCGCCTAGACCCAGACGGCTGGTGCTAACTGAATAGTCCCGAAACTGACGCCACTGGGGAAGAGAAGACAGCCAGAACATCATCCAGCCTGATTCTAAGTCAGCTGGGTGACAGATCGTGAAGGAAAAGAGGGCCTACGATAGGGTTCATCCTCGCTCTCGAAAGTTGCCCTTACGAAGAACCGACCAACGAGACTCGAATAAGAAGCTGAGTACAGGCGACGAAGAGTTTCGAAGGCGCCACCAAGGACGATAAACTTGGCGTAGTCGCGGAGGGCAGAGAAAGAGGATATGGACGTGATCATTGAGGAAAAATCAGTCCGAGTCGGCATCAGCAACTTGGACGGAGTAGACGCCGTTGCCTCCTCGGTTGCGTTCATAAACGCGTCATTTGGAGCAGTCGTAGTCTCGATGTTGCTGTTCACTGGCAACAGCCTGAGCGTAAGAGGCCGAACAACGGAGGTGGACAGGAAAAGTGACTCCATGGTGGGACTACCAACTTGGAGAGGCGGGCCTAGAGAAAAAGTACGAATCTATTATAAGTTACCACTGAATTGGAATTGAGCGCTCCAACGAAGGCGGATCATCAATACATCAAAAGTCACGGTGGACTACGTAGAGCCCTTCACGGCTCTTGATTAAGCTTGATTCCTCCTTAAATAAGGTGGATCGCCGTTTACTGATTCTTCTTTCTTCCCTTAGATAACCTCCATGAAAACGAAAGGAAGGAGTAAGGCTGCTAATGTCAACCTGAGTCAGGTCGTTCTGACATTTTGCTGATGCGGCCGGGCGTCCTAGGTAGGACAGCCCTAGCGTCACTCGAAGCTGCAATACATTACGGTACCGTATGGGCGCCAGCCATAAAATGAGTCATCGTGGGAAGTGACAACGCTTGAGCGTTGCTTGTGACTTTGACTTCCGTGCCCGGGCCAGTGAGCGCTGATAGTACGGCCCACGCGTCGTCTCAGTATAGTAACTTACGTTAAGATGCCCGGCGAGTCCAGTATCCGAGGCAGCATATCGGGCCCCTGCTGAGGACACCCTTACCCATCAGACCTGCCCGCGGGGGGGGTATCAGAGTGTTACCCGAAAACCCAGATGGCACCCTCTCGGAGGCGTTCACAACTGATGCCTTATCCAAGCAAACAAAACATGGGAACCTTCCTGCCCCTGCGTCACCGCGTCTACATCACGTCTGTTGCCTGCCGTTCGCAGGAAGGCGCCGGGTTCACCGAGATGTATGTTTCAGATCCAGAATAGCTGACCCAGACTTTCCCCGCCTGACGTCATCTTATACTCACACGAAATCTACATCCATTACACGCAGCACACATAACCGGCCTGTCTGAGCGCGATGAAGCCGACTCTAGCACTTGCACCGGCTTCAAGCTTACCGACTCTGAAGCACCAAAACAGGAAATTGGACAAAAGGAGACTGACTAAAGAAAAAAAATGAGAGGGCTAAGGAGACAAACAGTAAGGTGTATCTGGGGCAGAGATGCCGGCAGCATTGGTGTCAGAAAGTGTTGCCCCTAATATGAATCTTGAGACCTTTTTGTGGTATAGCCTTATACCAAATGCCGTGACGATTTGTTCTCATATCACCGAACTTGGTAACCATCAGAACGGAGAAGCATGAGAGACTACAAGTATCGCCGACGTAGCTAGCGTTTTCCACGGAATGCAGCAGAGCAGATGGTGACCTATTGTTCGGATGGTGATACCCACACGGGTTACATTCCGACCCATCGAAAGTCCGAGCAGCGCGAGAATCGAGATTGTTATTTGTTATCGAGTGCCGGATAAGGTCCCCATCCAGTCTGAATGACGCGGCATGCCCCAGGACCTTGTGCCACACGACAAGGGAAGCTGTGAATACATCCTCTGCTACCTGAGCGATAACACAAGGAAGAGACATTTGGTAATGTAAGGCACATCCGTAGGGATGAAGGCTTGATCAGAGTCGTGAAAGGTATTTAACGACGTCAATCAATGACTAAGCCATATACTTCCTGGACGAACGCAACGAGATCGTCGAGAATGGGACAGAAGAGGACAAAATGTCCACGAGACTTGCATACGAGGACGACAGCTCTGGACCAAATAACACGAGCGATAGTTATCGATAGGAAGAACTCATATGCGTTGCCCATTGATGGCATCTTGGAGTTCTGAATGAGATTCCGAACTCCTGTGCCCAGCCAAGTCTCGGTCTAACGATGGTGCCACCGATCATGTCAGGCCGTCGGTTTTGAAATGAATCACTTAAGTATAGGACAGGTGTCAGTGCTCTGTTCCGTGGAGGTGTATCTGTCAAAAAATGTGAAGGTTGGCAGCACAAGAGAGCGACAAGAAAATCAGCAGGATGGCGAGATGCTAATGGAGTGAGGCATCCCTGGGATTGTGCTTTGGGATTGGGAAGAGCCCCATACCAAGGGGGAGTGCCATAGCGGACATCTTTATCTTTTCGGACCAGATTTCTAAAGAGATTGCCCAGTAGGTGAACGCATGGAACACTGTATCAGCAAGAGCCCCAGAAAAGCACGTTGTGTGAAGGCAGGGTAGCAGAATCAACGTTGTGGATGGGGCGTGGCCATACAATGCGAGGACATGACGAAGCGATGATCGCGCCGTGAAGATAATATTTCAGGGAAAATGAATGACAGTGGAAGGATATCGTCACTTTCAACACTATGGAAAGGGCCTGAGGTATCCGGCAGTAGCTTGTCGAGCACATTTGGGGCGCGTCGGGTACTACAGGTGGGTGAACCCGAAAATCGACTTTGCCGGAGGATAGCTACCATATACTAGTATGTTGGGGAAAAGGGGAAAATAGAGCAAAAAAGCTAAAGGGGAACAGAAAACCCATCGGGACAATGGTCGGTCGCATCGAGCCCGACGTCTAGGTTTAGGGAGTGTGCCAGTGGCCACGGTGGATGCTGACGTAATTATAAAGGAATGAGCGCACGTGACTACGCAGCAGACTTTTCTCATTTTTTTTACGACTTGGAACACGTTCTTTGTGCCGATCTTAAAATGTGCAATTAATTAATTCGTGTCAGATACGGTAATGATGCTGCAACTGTCTAGTAAAGATACACCAAGTTGTTCGTCTCACGCGTTTGTCTTTTGTCTACAGCCACTCCTTACCTATACGTTCATCCCCTGGCACACGTGGCTCTCCCCTCGGCCCTCCGTTCTCGGCCCTCCCGCGTCTCCTTAACCCACCGCTCAACGTCATCTACCGCTTGGAAGGGCCGGGTTTTGTAAGTCATCAGGTATCCTTGCAAGCTGGCCATCGACAATTCGCGTTCGGGTATCCGCTCCGAAAATTGTTGCGCGAGCCACTCAGCTTTCTTCCTTGACAGCTTTGGCGCGCGTGCTGAATGTGAGGTGCCGCTGTACTTGGGTGGTTCGTCGGATCGAACACTGTTCGGTGGGGTGGTGTGGGGCAGGACTCCTCTTTCGTCGGCGTGACGTACCCCGAGTCGGTAGATGCGTCATCATTGTCCTCGTCCGCAGTGGTTCCCTCTGAAGTGTTCGGGATGTAGAAGCGCTTGTACAATTCCTTTGCCTGATACTGGCTAGCAAGACGAAACTCAATGTGGAGGTCCATGCGGCCTGGACGGGTGAGTGCGGGGTCGAGTGTATGGTACCGATTAGTGGTCGCAAAGAGTAGCCGGCCTTCCTGTGCCGAGATGCCGTCGAGGGCATTGAGCAATCCCGAGAGTGTTATTCGCGACTCCTTGGCCCCGGAAGGACCGCTTGGATTTTGACCGCGAGCCTGTCCTTGTCCTTTGTCGTCACGAGGGTCACCCTCAGCCTGAGGGTCATCAGGATCCAGTCGCGATCGATCGCGGCGGCGGGGATCCTCGAGGTCCGTACCAGTGGTGTCACGAGTGAGCCCATGCGTGAAAGCGGCGTCGATATCCTCCATGATTGCGATGCACTGTTCAGGAAGCGAAGCGATCAATGAGTTCAAGGTACTATCGTCGAGGCCATTTTTTGAGAGAGAAATTATGTATATATCAAGACCGAGCTCTCCCGCAAGACTGTGAATGATGGAAGTCTTCCCAGAGCCAGGAGCACCATATAAAAGATAACCACGCCGGAAAGGGATGCCTAGATGTGTTTGTTGAATACTAGAGTATTGAAGACAACATGAGAGACATACCCCGATCAGCATACCATTGTTTGCTGCTCATGAAGTCACGGGCATCCTCGAGAAGGAGCTCCTTGATACCATCATCCAGCACAATGGAGTTCAAAGGACGTTTGGGGCGTGAAGCGACGTGACTCCATTCCGAGCCATATCTGGAATAGAGAATATCAATACACGGCCCATCTTAGCCTGAGAATCCTAACTGACCCCTCACTGGCAAAGACATCGATTTTGTCACTTCTTGCGGACATCCACTTCTTCCTTGCCTCGAGAATCAGGGAGTCGAGGATAGAGCGGTCACGAGAGAAGATGCTGTGGGGAGTTTTTTTTTTTAGGGAAATAGATCACCGATTGAGACTGAAAGTACCAACGTGATTATCAGAGTCGACTTGTCTGTGAACCAACGACTTTCTTCCTTAATCCGAGAGATGGTGATATATCTACCCTTATACCACATCCTATAGCTCGAGGCATACGAGGGTAGGTATCGAACAGGTCGCGTTCGCCGTCGTGTCTCTTCGTCCACATTCTCGTCAAGCTCCACCGCATCGTCTTCGAGGCCAAAACCGGAGGTGGTGACTGAGAAATCCCGAAACTGACGCCACTGAGGAAGAGAAGATAGCCAGAACATCATCCACTCTGAGCCTGGGTCAGCCGGGTGCTAGATCGCGAGAAGAGGGCTGGCTTACGGAATGCAAAATCCTCACTCTCGAAGGTTGCCGTTATGAAGAAGCGGTCCACGAGATTAGTGTAAGAGGACGAATACAGCGACGAAGAGTCTCAAAGGCGCCACCAAGAACAATGAGCTTGAAGTAGTCACGAAGGGCAGAGAAAGAGTATATGAACGTGACCAGTGAGGAAAAATCGCTCGGCATGGGCAAAGGGGTAGCAGACGCCGTTGCATTCAGGGTAGCATTCACATTCGTAAACGCGGCACCTTGAATAGTAGTAGTCTCGACGGTGCTGTTCAACAGCGCAAGAAGGGCCGAACAACCTGGAAAAGTGAGGCCATGATATGATGGCCAAATCGGAGAGAAGTTGGGGAAACGCATGTCTTACTGCCATCCATTTTATATACGACATAATAAGCGCCTTGAAAAAGTCAGGTAACTAGATGTACTACCGTGACTCATTTCTCCGAGTCTGACTCCGGTCGGAAAGACAGCTGACTCGAATCTCCGCCCTTCGAGGCTGCACCGTGACTGCGGCAGAGGATAGCCTCAGAATTATTGATGTCAAAATTCAGGGCGTGATAAAGACAGTAAAAAAATCCCGGGGGGCGGGGATTCACTGCCCCGTTAACTGTGGGCACTAATTCGGACCACGGTACGTGGAGGAGCCCCGTGACGGGCTGGTATAGCCCAACTGTAACCCGATGGTGTTTTCGGCAGTGCGCCGCACCGGCTTCAGGGCTAGTCTCATCCCAGAATAGAAACTCATGTTCATTGCGCTCATCGTACCCGGTACCCGGTAACTAACTTCGTCCGTTGTCGTCACGTCTCGCCTCCGCTGTGCTGGGGCAGCGCATTTTTTCTTCGGGGGTAATTTGATTGGGTTGAAATGCCTCTCGCGTCATTGGACCTTACCCACGTCCTTTGTGAGGCTTTGCCCATCGTTCTGCGGTCGTTGCCTGATGTCACCTAGACGATGACTCCTCATACTTTTCCCTTGCAATGGCCCTCATAACTCTTTCTCCGATTCTCCTGATGGCAAGTAGCAATATAACTCGATGGGGAGGCATGTCTGACCAACAACCAGGCTTCATATGCTGTCCTTGCCATCTTCATGCGCGAGATAACTATCATCAACATGTGGGCCGGCCAGTTCTGTTGTGAGGGATTTAACTTGGCGATTAAACGCATAGTGAAGCAGGGGCGTCCCCCAGGTAGGTAGCCCTTTATCGGAAACCGTGTCAAAATTGATGTGCTTTGATCTACCAGGCAGCGTGGGCAACGGCTACGGTTTTCCCTCTTCTCACAGCCAGTATATGGGGTACTTCGCAACTTTCTTGATTCTCCATTTGCACTTCCGACACAAATTTGCCCCGAGTGGCTATCGGCTAGTGGACCCGGTTATCCGAGCCTTGGTATATTCTGCTCTCATTGCATGGGCTGTCGCAGTTGCTTACTCGAGGTACGGAACATTATACGGGCTGGGTTGATTTAATTCTGACTTTTCCGGAGGTATCATCTATCCTATCATTCGGTCCCACAGATACTTTGGGGGGTATCCATTGGCATTAGCTTCGGCTTCAGCTTTTATCTTGTCGTGGAACTCTTTCCAACTCGAAGACCAGACTCGTTGTTTGGGAGAGCACGAGCCTCTCTTTTGATGAGTCGCATATTCATATGGTTACGAATACGAGACGGCTGGGTAGTATGGCCTGATGGCGGCTTGGAAAACCAGTGGCAGCTGTGGCACCGGGAATGGAGAAGGCGGACAAAATCAGGATTGCATGTGAATTAGCCTTGGATACTACTGTACTGGTTCACGTGAACTCTGTAACCATGACGCTGCCATGATACTGTAGTGCTGCCATGAAATTCATTGAGCGCAGGCTAAGACCCGTTAGAGTTTAGTTCGTTTCGGTCATAGCACCGGCATGACCGAGCAAGACGGAAGTATCAGCGCTTCGGAGGTACAGTACTGTACCCAGCTTCACAACTTGAACTCAAACGCCAATGCACATTCATGCACCGTCTACTAGCAAGGATAAGACTCCCTGTACTTTATAGACCTATGTCTGTTTCTGTATCCGACCTTTCTTCATCCCCCATTCCTGTTTTCACTACAATCAAGGACTACCGATTATGGCGGGACAAAGCCTTTGAGAGCAAGAAGACCGTGGGATTTGTACCCACCATGGGAGCTCTGCATGATGGTCATCTATCGCTTGGTATGTGACAATATCGCATAGTAACGACCCAGCTAGTTTGATACTCACCTAGTGAAGCGTTCACTTGTGGAGAATGAGTTAACTGTAGTATCCATCTTCGTCAATCCAGCGCAATTCGCACCTCATGAGGACCTCGAAACATACCCGCGTACCCTTCCGCATGATCTTGCCCTTCTCTGTGCCCTCGAGCATCAACCAGTCAGCCCCCTTAGCTCGTCACGCACGCCTTCTGCCGTCTTCTTGCCCTCGGTGAAGGACATGTATCCATCAGGAATCAGTCAAGACGTCTCGCAACAAAAAGGTACATTCGTGGAAGTTAAGGGTTACGGGGAGCAGATGGAAGGACGCAGCAGGCCGACCTTTTTTAGGGGAGTCGCCACCGTTGTTACGAAACTGTTCAATATCATTCAAGTGCGTAAACTATCCAGTGCAATTCATTCTTTGTGCTCATCTGTCCTCAGCCAACGAATGCGTACTTCGGCCAGAAAGACATCCAGCAAGCGCTCCTCCTGCGTCGCCTTGTTGGTGATTTGCACCTCTCCCATCCGACGCCTAGTGGCTTGCACATCATCCCTACTGCGCGTGACCCCGTAGATGGCCTCGCTCTGTCCTCGCGTAATACTTACCTCACCCCTGCCGAGCGTCAACTCGCACCCACATTCTACGCGGCCCTCCAGGGTGCCACCCAGGTGTGGGCTACCGGTGCAAGCAAGCAGGAGACTGTACAGCATGCACTTGAACAACTGGAAGTGGCCAAGGACCAGGGAGAGAAACATGGTGTCCAGATCCGGGTAGATTATATCGAGATGAACGACTCGGACACATTTGAGGTGCTAGGCGATGAGCAAGTACAGCAACCGGACGGCGCTCCAGCGATTCTGAGTGGGGCGGTGTGGTTCGGTCGGACACGATTAATCGACAACATAATTGTAGGCAATGCGGACGCTGTCATTGCGAAATGAAAAGTGAGCTGTTTTTTCTTATAGCGTTCTTGGACGCCCAGATCATTTATTTGTTTCGGAACCCGAACGGAATCGTTCTGGCCAGACTACTGGATCGGTGTTGTTCGGGCACTGTTGTTTGGGTTCCCTACCAACTACCTTAGTTTACCCACCCATTACGATGTTTGCGTTGTTGGGTGCACACGTTCAAAGGGAAGGAGGACCGAGCAACTACGTCATGCGCATAGAATCAAGATTTAAGGCGATTCCCAGAGGAAATAAGTCCATCCTGTTTGTCAAGTCAATGAGGTTGGGTGAGTTGAACCGTAAAAACCCGTCTACGGTCGGCTCGGGCCCACTACCATTGTAGTGATAGACAACTCCTAAGTTCTTCGTAGGACCTACGCGCAGCTTCTATGCATGCAATTCGGTAACTTACGATTGGAAGACTGCTATTAGGGAGCTCCCATGTATGCGGGATAGCCAACGCTCGAAATCGAATGCACAGTCATCTCCACACGCCGGTAGGGCCGTCACTCTTACCCCGAAAGACCTTGCCGCATCCCATGAGTGGGGAAACCGGTGCTCGTCAAGAAGGAAACCAAGGACATGTCATTTCCGCAGAACCGGACCTCGAATCGCTTTTTGGCTTCCGAGTACGAGGCTGTCCATATTATAAGCTTTTCGGATGTTTTAGAACATTTACTATACCCCACCTTCCGAAACCGAGATCACAGCATAGTGGTAGTGTAGACTACTCCGCTCCGCGATGCACGGTGTGGCGTAGCGCCCATTCAGTTGCACTTGGGCAGAACTTGAAAACGATCACGGTATGCATAAGCCGTACGTCTGAATCGCAGTCGTTCGCGCGCGCCCTTTTTTAAGTGCATACAACTATTGCAGTAAGCAGTGCGATAGCTTTCAACTTCGCTGCTTGTATGATAGAGGGGTGAAGGGTGCCAGTGATATTACTGTAGTTGTTTTTATCTTTATCAACGTTGCATTTGATTTGGTCGTGGGCGCCCGATTTGAAAATCCTGCCATTTGCCCATAACCTCGTCATTAGGTACAAATCGCGAATCGTCTGCTCGTGTGCTCGATCTCGTTAACAGCCGTAGAGATGGCCCCGGCGCAGCTAGAGAAACGGATCACCATGATCTCAACTGGCGGTTTACCTTCCAGCAAGCTCCTCGAACTGGGTGCCTCCAGACCATTCGTTCACCAGGCATGGACCATCACGCCCGTCAGGTCCGGCCACTATATTCACGTCGTGGCTTGCTGAAGTTAGGTCGACGTTGTATTCCCTTTCGACCGTGAACTCGAAGCGGCATTCAGCAAACTCGAAACGGACTACTGTACCTCGCGTGCTCCACTCGCCGAGGTATACGAGGCGCTCCGTGCGTACAGTCAACAGCCTGGTCTGGCCAGGTACGCCTTGCCGCGCTTTTCTCCGCAGATTCGTCATTAAACTAAGGAGTGCGGAAGTGACGCCCACGTTGCTAGTACAGGTGCATTTCTCCCTGATGCGTGGTCCAGTAGGGAGGGAAGCATCATCCTCAGTGCCGGGAAGGAAACCTTTGAGGCTTTAGGTCTTCCCGGGGCTAAATTCTCATCCTACATGTCTGGCGCGCCGGAGCAGTACCGTATGTCCATGTTCCACGGCTCAAGATGCTCACCCTTGTCCCACACCTATGGCAGTTATCAACGTCTCACTCAACACACCGAGCGCGAACGTTCGCAGCCACGACTTCATCCTCAGTTCGTTCACGCGGTGGGACCGATCGCGGGAAGAATCTGGAGAAGGACAGTGGGATTTCGCGTTTCACGTCTCAACTCCTGGTGTGTAACATGATATAATCGCGCGGTCTTTCTTATTATGAGGACTGATTCGTTCGCAGACCAAGGGACAGGTCCGCTTTCGCCTTCCCATGCCCAGCGTCATGAAGTGAAGCCAGTCGTCCGAAAGCTGCAAAACGTCCACATCCCAACTTCCACGCTACCTCCGCATCCGCACCCTACCTCGACCGGACGTAGCGGACTTCGTAAATCAGCGGGCGTTACATCAGAAACTGATGCCGATGATGATGATGCGCTGCAAGATTGGAACGAGAAGGCGGGTGTATTGTTCGAATGGGTCGGGATGATCAATATCGGCGCACAGAGGTATTGTTCCTCGCAGTATCATCGTCGAGATGATTGTCCGAATCGAAGTGTTCCAGATTGCAAGTAACGATCGAGTGGACCCATACGTTGCCGTTTACTCCGCACCGGCCCCATCCACCATTGGCGACATGTTGCATACCAAGTGGAACGGCCTCCTGACTCCTGAATTTGTACAGAGGATAGTTGATACTGCAATGTGCGTCGCTTCCGCAGTCTGTGAGTGAAGCACACTGGCAAACGTACGAACCCGCACTGCCCAGACACGTCGGCACTTCTTCGGGCGTTTCTTTGATCGGTCTGACTATACATGGATCCACGGAGGTGCCCGTGCTCACCCCGCATCGCGTACCAAGGTCCGAAGGGGAGGACACTGTTTCTGTCATCCTTACACCAGGAGGTGTGGGTGATGCGATGATCAACGCGTCTGCCAGTGGCGAGAACAGCCTCGTTGGTGAGTGATATGAGTAGCCAGTTGAAAAAAGCATTGATTAGTATGCTATGGTAGGTAGTTGGGTAAAGTTAGAGTCAACAGGGAGATGGGATTCAAGGTTTGGGTAACTTAGATGGCCCCGCCCCGGGGTGGGTGGAGAAAGTGCGGTTAATTGTTCTTGTTTTATTCATGCCATATTTGGATTGGCATCGCTTTTCTGTTTGGACTTTCTCAGGCTTTTCCCTCTTCCCTTCACTTCTCTTCACCCATTGGTGACCTCGTCCAGCTCACTCTCCTTTCTATCAAGTCCCTTTCTTTCCTCTCTTCTTATATCTTGCTCTAAAAAAAATGGGCCGTACATTTACCCCCGCCGTCACCGCCGCTCCTGTTATCGTCGATCCTACTGAATCCCACGATGACATGTACCCCCACTATCCTTGCTGGTCATACGAGAATGCATGGGATCCAGACTCGGAAGCTTTTTTCAAGGATGCGGTTTATGAGGACTTCGTCCCTGTCCTTCCCTTGGAACCCATTACTCCGGTCGACAGCAGCGACGGTTCCACTACCGGATCCAGCGGTCGCGACACACCTGCGGAATTGCCCCCCGCTCCCGGACAGGTGTCACCCTCAGGTCAGGATGTTAGTAGGTGGCTCCAATTCGCCTCACCAAGTAGCGACACAACCGCCTTCGACGGCTTCCTTCCACTCCCCACTCCGCGCCGTCACTCGACCTCAGAGCTGAGACGCGGCGCACCACAGTCCCCCGCCATGTCTTCTGCGGCATTCGAGCGGTTGCACGCCCGCCAACTCAGTCGCGCGCGTGTTGCTCAGCATTTCGCTGCCCTCCTGCCGGACGGCGACTCCGACATGGTTGCACCCGCGTCTTTGCGCCCGGCTGTGAGTGTACACACGTCGGAGATTACTCCAATCCAGTTGCCCTCGTCCCACCCGCGGTCGGCAGCGTTGCAGCGTCAAATCCTCCTGCGATCCACCACACCTCCACCCGCTCCTATGCCGTCCGTCCCGTTCCCAATCATGTCGCCAAGCGGAGAAGCGCTGCAGCCTTCGCCCCCTCCCAGCGTGTCACCGCGCATCTACAATTGGACGACTGCCGCACATCCTGCGCCCGAGTCGCCGACCGTGCCGTCACGTATGCGCGTGGCCCCTGCGCGCTGGCCGGTTTACTGATTCTCTCGTTCCAATATTGAAGGAGTGTTAATGCGGATAAATATCGGCACAGCACGGCCCACAAAATGTATTTGCGGTGGAATCATTCCCTCCACCGTAAATCTCGAAACCTGCTTCATCTCCACACAGTTGGATCACGGTTCTATACCAAAATTTGCATGCCCCCATGTTTACTTCCCCGTCGTTCTCTTTCCCTGGCCTATGTACTACTGAATATTGCCATTTTTTGTGTAGACTGTCTTGCTTTATAACTACACCCACTTTCTCCTGTCCTCCCTGCGGGCAGTGCACTTGACTGTGGCCATATGCTCAGGCAGCTGGTTCGCAGAAAATACTCCACCTGTAATGGCGGTCGCCTTCCTTTACTTGTGTTGTCTGCTACAATTGTAGGGAGCCACTTGGCTCGAGCTAATTCTTCATCCGAGTCTCGTAGAATATATATGATTGTATATGTGGCTGTCATGTTCTTACAGAATGTATTGGTATCCGCACCATCGATCGCCGCGATCACCTTTCTATTCGGTTTGTTCGATGTTCGCGAAGCGCCGGTTCCTCCGCGGGGTGCACTCTTCGCGTTCCTCGAAGCTTTCTTTCCCCTTGTGAAAACACAGTCGATCACTTCCTCACGCCTACCTCGGCCACGTGTGACCTTCCTCCTGGGGCAAGAACCCGAGCGTATGGCAAGCCGTCAAAGAGATGATGCTCAGCTCGTGTGGCCTGTGTAAGTGAGCTAACGGGACGACTTAGGAGAGTAAGGTACGCACAGGGGTTCGTCAATCTGAGCGCGTGGCGTAACGCGGAAAATTTTCGGGTGATGATTTTCGGAAGAACGAGGGGCCGCAATGTGTTACGATCACTCGTTCCTTAGCATTCCAAGATGGGTATCACGCGCCTGTGCAGGTTTTTACCCCGCCCGACTCTGTTTGAGACGGCCACCCGACGCGGAAATATAAGGATGATCGTTAGCGGTGCTAAAAGCGGGGGGGGGGTCACCCACTAGCAGACTGCCTGACTGTGCTGGAGACAGATTCGGATGCAGTAGAAAGGAGAGAGAGATGGCCCGCACGAAAGCCGAACTTGGAAGACTCGTACTGGTCGCAGAAAAAGAATCTTGGCAGGGGATTTGGGGGACGTGGGTGAGCTGAAAAGGTAACACCCATGGGACAAGCACCAGGTACAGTAATAATTAACATCCCGGAGAAACAGCCCGGCTTCCATCATGATTCTCCAAAGAAGCGGGAGCCATATTGAAGACCGGCGGAGCTTTGAGGAAGATGTTAGATGGCGCCTGAAGGACCCAGATATGAGGTGTAACGTTAGATAGGCCAGGTAGAATGATGCGTATGGAAAAAGGAATATAGTGAAGGGACCTGAATTAGGTACTGTCTGTCGGTTGTGCGCTGCGGTGTGAATTCTTCGATCAAACTGGGGAGAGAGATGAAATTTAGTATTTCCAAGGTGGGAAGGTAAAACAGCGGCCGCCAAGGGATAACATGGAGATCAACCACGCTCTTAAGCTGTCGCTCGTCGACTTGAGATGACGCCCGCATTGTAAGCAGCCATGTTCTCTTCATGAGACGCTTTGTCCTTCTCGACAGATCGAGGGAGAGGAAACGGCAGAGGGCTGAAGTTAGCGTGGAAGCACAAGGGAGTTACACTGAGAAAGGCACATCCTTATCAGAACGGAGACGGCGAAGGCGCCGGAATGACGGAAGTTGAGAGGGTAACGCAGAGCTGCAGACATGGAAGGAAAGCCGATGCTTCGCCAACATGTGGTGGTCATCGCGCGTCGGACCAAAGGACACCTCGAAGTCCGAGAAAATCCCCGTTCAGTTATTGCGTTACTAGCTCGATGTCGGTACGGAAATCACGAAATACATGATGAATCACTGGGTAGATCCCGAATGTCGGCGTTCAAGACGAAAGGACTGGGGGTGGTAAGGAGAGAGGACTCGGCCCGTAGTTGACCATGTAAATACCGTCCCTAAGTTCCTGTAGGATAGCGCCAGTTGTTCTGTAAAGCCAACTTGGGAGGCGGCGTAGGACACGGCGTCGTTTTGTATTTCAGGGCCATTGGCAACGGAGACGACAGGAACGGTGGTGACACAAGCCGTCCTTTCGAATTGGTTAGCGCTACTTGTCATTTATCTCCATAGGCAACGGCTTCTGGAGCACTATACAGTGGTCGTCTTCCCTTGCAACGCAGATGCCAGGTGATTGGAGGAAGCGTAAGTTACGACCAGGACCTCCATACCCATCGTACGCCGCAGGGTGGTAGGAAGAGGTGGTGGTGTAAATAATGGGGCGGAAGAACACGACACATCAACGGGGACCTGATGCTCGGATCCGGTCGAGCAGCGACGGGGCCTGGGACAGATAAGGGGCCAAAGCCGGAGGATGAGTATACGGCCAAGCTAAGAGACGGCGGTGGTGAAAACGAATGGGTCTACGAAGGAGGAGCCTAGTTGAACAAGCGGAACTTTGGGGGAAGATGGTCGCTGGTCGGAGGTACATGGGGCCCGGAGAGGAAGGAGCTGGGGGGAACAGAGGAGCCCGCTGCGAAGTAATCGTTCCTGGAGGCTTGACTAAGGCGAAAACATTTGGGGTGGAATGACTCTGGGTGAGGATAGGGAAGTTGAGAGCGAGAGATGCGATGATTGCAGTCGTACGTTTCTGGAAACGTCCTGTAAGCCACTACAAACAAAATCAGTTGGGAATCCATACTGAGGCAAGGGAGCCGGGGGAAGGGGGGAAAAAGTCCACGGGAGAACTTCTGCGCCACCACCAGGTGCCAAGCTACCAGCCGGTATGCGGTATGGGGGACCATCTAAAACACGTGAACTGTGGCATCAGGAAGTCGAGAGAGTGGGGGAAACGCCCTCAGGCCGAACCGTGACCCGATGAGGAAGGCCAAGGCACTCAGGCTGGCAACGGGTAAGTGGCTACGGTATACAAGTGTCGTGTACCCGTGTGGGCTGGCTCGGACAGCCAACAAACGGGGATCCTTTACACAACATAAGCACGATCTTTGATCGAAGGCGATAAAGAGGATGTAGGTTACCGCTCCAGGATATCGCGTAAACATTCGTGAACTTTAAACCAACACTTGTGACCGCCCTAAACCAACCCCAAATCAACACCAGGCATGCCACACGCTCACCATTCGTTGGCACTCGAGTCATCCTGCATATCGGTAACTTAGAACCTGCTCATGTTCCGACGTGAACCCATTTCTTAGAAAATTTTCTATTTTATCTCATGTATCTCAAAAGGCGTCCTGACGATCCAATCATCAACATCAAGGCCCAAGACTTTGGTCTGGCGTGTTTTGTTCTCTGTGTCACCTGAGCAAGACACTGGCCAAATCTCGAACCTTAAAACTGTATTCACGTTTTTAACATCATAAACATGAATTTATCGTTCGTGTTGTCACACTGTATCTCCGCCATCTCGACCTGTGCAGTGGGCGACAGAATCGTCCCAGGTACTGTAGGCTTGGCTTCGCTGTTCACTGTCTCTTCCTCTCTTGTCTTCGGGTCCCCTGCACTGCAAGGTGGTCGGACCCAACATGCGCCGGCCCCCACTGGCGCAACACTATTCTCTTTATTCGCCGTGTCAACTTTGGTTGACAACCCACTGTCCCTTCCTCGTGAGCTGTCATACCCGCCTGATCCCAACCCTCTTCTCCTTGCACAGACACCCAGGACCGGGCATTTTGTCATTCTCCAAGCTTTCACGTATCCCAAATTTGGGACAGCTTTGCTATATCTGGCCGGATGCGTGCCGCACCGTTCTCGTCCTTGGCTGGGTTTCCTTGGCGCCCAAATAACCATCATAGGCAGTCCGCATGCACACAGCCCTTACTTTCTCCCTTACTCTTCTCGCCCCATTTGCTGTCACATCTCCCCGCGATCCATCAAGCGCCCCAGGCGCCCTTCACAGGTCGTGGATTCTGCAACCGAAATGTAAGCTTCGAGTTGAGACGTTGCAGCGTGTGTTCCGTCCTTGTCGCTGCCGTGGGGTTCTTACGCGCCAAAGGGGCGTGCTGGATGCTATCGGACAGTGGTGTGGTTGATAGTTATCGCACTCAATGACGTGATGGAGGCCTACGAAGTGTTCGAAAAGGGCATATGCGGAAAAGTAGGTTTCAACTCGTGGTCATTTTATTTACGAACTTGAGGTCTACCGCCCGTCCAGTATCGCGTAATGCCATAAAGAATCAGTGGTTCGAAGTCATTGGTCTAATATGCACTTGATGGAAGAATCGCGGGCTTCGTCAGCGGTCTAACGCCTTCCCTTGTCCATCTCCGTCCCTGCATTTTTCTGACCTGACCGTACTGTACATCGCTGTCATAACAAGAAGTAAAACACGAGATACGCGTAGTACTACTGTACCCCGACACTCGTAGGAATCACAATTTAACCGTACCAGATCGTTCTGATCTCAGATCACCGCAACAACCCCGATCATGCCGTTGGAGCCCAGGAGGCCAGGCTGCTCGGACCTAACCCGAGAAAGCTCCATTCGGATTTCCTTACGACTCCTATCTTTCTCCCGATTTTCTAGTGGTGGTGGTGCGACGAAAGGCCCCCATAAACCTATTAGAACTTCAATAACTAAAAATATTAAATTAACTTGTTCTTATTCCACTATTAGTTTTAACATGAGTTTGAATGACTGGATGTTTAATATCATTAGGAGGCCCGAGGGAAAGAGTGCCGTAAGGATTCCCAATGTTTCGCGTGTGCGTGGATGGCAACGAAGACTCTGACCATGCGTGTGATGTTCATTCATGGGCACACGGAATGCCGTGTTGGGTCAAACTGAGTGGGTGCAAAAGCGGTAGCCTGAGTGTTGTCACAGATAATTCATGTGGAGGCGCTAGGGCATCATGCATACCACGCCTACAGTGCCAGTGGCACTCATCCGCCACCGACTCGGAAACTTGCTGCTTGCTGTGACTGAGCGTTTCCCCTAGGCGATGTGCCGAGTACACCTTTTCAGGCCCTTAGCTCGTAACAGGGTGTTCACTGCCCGTATTTGTCCGTACTTCGTTGTTATTTACTGGTATATATTGTTGTTATGTATTACCGGCAATTTGCCGCAGAACCGGAACGATGTCGACAAGGCTCAGCCCGGAAGCTTGGTATGGATAGCACTGCCGCAGCCAATGAGCAGTGCTCGGATCACTAATCGCGGTGCTATGGCGGCGCAGTGAATGGAACAAGCGAGACTCCCACGCCCGGGCCGAGGAGGCGTACAGTACGATAACAGTGGCGATGATAGTAGCACCGCACTTGAAAGGGTGTTGGGCACGGTGATGAGGAATTTACACCCACTGGCACATCATCACTAGTAGCGGAGATACAGTGACTCCGAGTCGGAAGAGGAACGTCTATTTGGCTAAGCGCTGCCAGCGATCAAGCACTTGTTGAAGTTCTCATTCGCTTGTTTATACAGTCACACACAGTCTTGTGTTTTCTATACATTCACCATCTATGTTAGGTTTTCTCTCCGTGTGCAATCTCATATCGAAGTCATCTGATGGAATGTCTCAGGCTGTACGAGCTCCACAATACGTTCGATTCGGTTACCAGTTTCCCTCAACCCAACGACCGATCGAGATTGTCAAGGGTCGGACCGTCGGAAATATTCTCAACAACGTGTTCAACGTGTGTTTCGTGCAGGCGGGGTTTGACTGATCGAAATTCTTGACTTCCCACTAACTAATCGATCATGAAACCGGCGGTGAAAACGTAACGCCCACATGGCGGGCAGCACCCTGAATGGTGTTACTGTACCGCACGATCGATGCTTCGAGGTTGTTTCTGGCGACGGCGCATTCAACCCTGGGGTGAGCTGTACGTTGATGGGTTAAATGAATTCGGTGGCCCGTGACAGTGCGAAGAGGACTGGGTTCATGCCAGCAGGAGAAACGCGCCGTGACCACTGGCGAGTCACGGCGACAAAACAATTTTGAACCGGGAATCTCAAAATCAGTCGTTCTCGTAGTGATCAGTGAATATATGCAGCCCGCCCACTTCTAACCCTACTGGCCAGAAGATATACGGTATAAGCACAAGTTTATAACCACTAAAATGCTACGTACCGTATAGTCAAGGGGCGCCCTGGGTTTGACCGCTGCAAGAACTCACTATGACATCCATCATGTCGTCAATGAACTTGGGGGGGCTTTGTCAACATTATAGAGGACCGACTCTACTTCACAACAGCGCCGAATTCTGAAGGTCGTCATATGCACCTACGTAACTTATCTTGTTATGAAATGCCCCCGAGAGCTGCACCTGGTTATTTTTGGCTACACCCTTTTATGGGGGGGCGACACGGGGAATCGGCGTAGCTGGGCGGATCACGACACTGTTTACTCTCTCGCGGTATAAGTACCAGGACGTGTGGGACGATCGCATTTCATCCACAACGATACCTCATTCATGAACAAGAAAAAAACCCCTATCGCTGATAATTTCTCTGGCCAGTACTTGCGCCAGCCTGAGGTGAGGTGGTTCTCGTAAAAGATGCAGGAACTTGAAGTTGATATATCTTGTGGGCGCCTTGACCCAGACTCTCGCCGTCTCCGCTTCCAAGCCACCGCCCGTGTCCTGTCCCAAATGCAAGGAGCCGTTCGGGCGCCAGCAAGAATTGCGCCGACACATCCTGTCAGTTCATCTCCCCTGTTGGATCTACTGTCCATACACGCCCTGCTCCTGGAGGGGGCACCGTAAGGAGGACTTTTGGAAGCACTTGGATAATCAGAAGTGCGGCCCAAAACCCGAGCGAGAGCGGTACGAGATATACGTAACGGATTTGGTCCTGGGGTGGATACTCGAAGAACCCGGCATTTCCACGGAGAGGGCGGCGAGCTACGCACTTAACTTTGTTGGAGAAAGAGCCCTGGAACTGGGGAAGGTGGAGGAGTGGGCAGATCCATGGGGTCCCCGGGGGGGACTATTCGACGTCGCCAGAACAATTAGTGGTGATGTGAAGAACCACGGGTAGTCCCTTCACAGGAAAGCGTATTCCCGGGCCCCGGCTCTAGGTGCAGATGTCAACTGCAGTGCTACTATACACCGATAAAATTCAGACCCGATAGGCGTCACGGGCGAACAGCCTGTGTTCTACGTATGCGCAGCAAAGGCAGCTTCGAAAATCTCTATCCTATCGCTAGTGACAGCTGAGCGCTAAGCGCTGAAATAACGTTAGTGAAAGCCTGAGACGACATAACGGCAAGAACAATCAATTATGCATCACCAATGCTGGGCGCGCGCTCATTGGGAATGGTGGCACAAGTAAACAATTAGGCTAGATAAGACACAACATTTACCATTAGCTACATTTTAGTTCCTCAGAGCTATCACTTACTCGGGCCCGCCAAGCTGGCCGGCACTTCTTTGTGACTCCGGGTCGCGTGATAGTTTGAACTACGGTACTGTATGTCTGTTGTGGCAACAAGTTGTGATTGGCATCGTTCTTCGTTTTAAATGCAAGTTCTTTCGGATATCTCGACGAGGGAATGTCGATTTCCAAGTCGATGAGGGGCAAAAAAGGGTCGGGTGGATGAAATCTTCAACAACATCAACAGACTAAACGCTTCCGAGTCTTGGGTTGCTCTAATAATGGAAGTCATCCTAAGCGTAGACTCAGAACCCCAGGCTGTTTGCTCGACAGTGCTGATAACTCATGTCTCCGGTGCTGACCAGCACATGTAGCAGAAAGGATGCTAGTGGGTTCCGAGTCTTGGGGTCTTTATTGCCAGTGACTCGGACTGATGGACTCAGGCTCGTCACGGGAGTCGGTTCAAATGTAGTAATCGGTCACAAGATGAATGACCTTGCAAGATGGTCGCGCGCACCTGCGTCTCGCCTAAATAATGTCTGCGTCGTTGTCTCTTGACGAAGAAGCCCGTCTCTACACAACAAATGCCGAACGAGAAAAATACGAGTCACTTGCAACCCTATATGGCATCGTCGTTGCCTTGGACTATCTGGAGCGTGCATACGTCCGTGACTCAGTGACAGCAGCAGAGTGCGTCCTTGATCTCAACTGCAGTAGGCAACGCACTAAGAGCGAGAGGCTAAGAGGTACTCTCCCGCATGCACTCGACTGTTGTCACAATACAAGACCATGCTGAAACTGGTTGGCGACGACGTGCCGAGTATTGAGCAGTTCATGAGTCGATACCGTGTAAGTACGACTCAATGTATGTCACTCCTCAGTTATTTAGCTCACACCATATGCCCATTGAAGATGGACCATCCCGCAGCACTCCATCGCCTCAAGGTCGGGGTCCCAGCGACTGTTGAGCATTTCAGTGAAGCTGGTCCCGAGACAGGGAAGTGGGTTGCAGAGACGACACAGGTTTTGTCATGATCGTTCTCATCTTTGGCTCATTGGCCTGACACATTTTTGCAGAGCTTTATCACCTTCATGGATGCCCTGAAACTACGTCTGCGTGCTAAAGATCAGTTGCACCCAATTCTTCAGGAACTTGTCACCGGCTACGCGCGGTTCAAAGGAAGCAAGGATTGGGAAGGGCGGAGTAAGATGGTCGGATGGTACGTCTTGATATGGATGCCGGTCTTGCATGCTTGTTACCCTTGTTATAAGGTTGATCACTTTGAACGGGATGAAAGCGTCAGAGGAAATCAGTGACGAACAATCAAGACAGGTAGCTATAACTTCGGCTAGCATAAGAACTTGAACTTCCCTGATAGCTTACTTTGTAGCTGATGTTTGACGTGGATCGCGCTTACGCGGAGTTTTTCAGGAGTCTCAACAGCCAGGAAAACCCCCAATAGCATCGAGAGTTCGAGCCATTGTCTGGAGCATGTTGTTGTACTGTGCCTCGTAGAGTAAATCCGTTTGGTAGTTCTGCTTCACTGCAAGGTGACACCGTGATGACTCCAATGACTAGTGATTATGTCATCGTCTCCGAGTCTGGCTTTCGCATTCCGAGTCAACAATTCACGTACCAGTATTCACACTCAGGCTTCACACGGTTCAACTTTGCCAGATGTCCAAGCCTTCCATCACCAGAGCTAAAGGCCGGTTTCGACGCGACCGCTCACTCATGCGTCCACGAGGGTTTTTTCTGTTCCCTTTAGCTCTGGTACTTTGTATTTGCCTATTGCTCAGGCGATATTTTAGCCACTCTCCAAACCGATTCTCAGTAGAAGTCTACTTACCGGGTTGGAAGGTTCATCCGGCTGTAATCAACTCCTCCACGAATACGCCCGGCAAGCTGCAAACAGATGCCTTTGGGCCTTTATATGAGCTCGAATTTGGATCTGCAAAGAAGATTTCCAACTCTTCAATTACTGTTGCTCTCCCACTGACGGAGAAGAGTGTCCAAATTCTAGAAGTGACAATCGCTGACTTGCTCGGGTATCCTTCCGCCATCAAAGAAATTGTCATTCTTTGTCCCGAAACGTTGTTATCCACTGCGCGACCGATGCTTCGTCGTCTCATCGCCTCGTATGGCCCTGTCCTGTCCACACCGATGACTTTGCTACCCTGCGCCCACCCGAGTTGCTCTGCCGAGGCTCTTATTGGTACAGCGTTCCACGCGTTCACTGACTGGATACTGTTTCTAGAGGGGTCTGGTCTCCAAGGGGTGAATAAAGCCGCCCGCTCGCTACTTCTCAATCCGCCCCCCGTAACATTTCCTCTTGGCCTGAAAGGTTTCGCTCTTCCCACTCCAGAAGCACAGGAGGGGACTTGCCTCACTCCATTAGCGTTTCATCGACCCGCGGATTTTCTTGTTCCTCCCTTCGTGCTGCCAAGCTTCATCTTCTCTGATGGGAATGCCTTTACGGAGTACAGTCCAGGCTCGTGGTCTGCGCTTGGACGGTTCATTTCAGACAGACGGCCTGACACGATCGGTGGCATCGTCGTTAGTCGAGACTTGGCTGGAGACGGCTGTTTCGAATCTCTTTTGGAAGTACAAGATGCTATCGATAGCCAGCGTATATTAACTTTCCCAGCCGATGGTTATCCTTCGCATATATTTGATCCAGAACTGTTGTTCTCAGATGCCAGCACACAAAAATCTCTTGGACATTTTGGCCTCTTCTTTCCCACTCTCGGCGATCTCGTTGCGTTCTCCCTGGCGGCATGCGGCTTAGCCATCAAAGGACATCGTCTAGACGTCTTTCTCTATGCAGAAGTGGACTCGAATCAAACCTTCATCTCTACGGATACATGTGCCTTGCATTACCAGACGGGCTCCTTTGCCATAGCTACAGCTGATTCAGTGGTCTCATCCTGGCTCTCTCATTTATCGGGCCCGCCCGACGTGTTCATCTCTCTAGCAGCGGAGGATGTATTCACGGCTTCCCTGCTCCGTGTGGTACGAGGTTCCGAGTACGCTGCGTCTGTATTGGTTCGGCTTGCTCGCTCAGATCTCATCTACTCAGACTGGATGGGCACCTTATCCCTTGCCGAATGGCAAAGTACGTCTTATCGATCTCTATTCTTGTACTGCTCTTACCTCAGTATAGATTGGAATAGACCCCGCGTGGATATCAGCATCATTACGAATAATAGGCCCCGATCCCTGGGGCGCCTTTTGCGCTCCCTTGAAAATGCTTGCTACTTCGGCGATACCCTTGATCTCCGTTTCAATATGGAAGACTCCGCGGATACTATCACTAAGCAGATGGCGGGCGACCTCAATTGGAAACATGGTGCTGCATTTGTACATCACAGGGTCGCGCATGGCGGTCTGCTGACCGCCGTTGTCGAGTCTTGGTATCCGCGCTCAAACGATTCGTACGGCTTATTCTTGGAGGACGATGTGGAGGTTTCCCCATTATTCTATGCGTGGATAAAGTTAGGCCTTCTCCGCTACAGGTGAGGACTTGCCGTCGCTAACTTTTACTTCTCGATTCTGACGGTCATTTTAGGTACGGCGACAGAAGGAACCAATCGCCGCGGCTTTACGGCATAAGTCTATACCAACAAAAGAACCTAGAACTTCATATTGGGGGGCGGAGACCCTTTGATGCCCGCCGACTATTCAATACTACTGGCATTGCTGCCCCAAATACACCTTATCTCTCACAAATCCCCTGCAGTTGGGGTGCCGTTTATTTCCCCGAACATTGGCGCGAGTTCCACACCTACGTGGCCAGCCGCCTAACCGACCCATCTGTCTCCTTGAAGCAAGATATCGTTCCAGATGTTCGTTCGAGTCGATGGCAGCATTCTTGGAAGAAGTACTTCGTTGAACTGGTCTTTTTGCGCGGCTACACTATGCTTTATCCCAATTACGCCAACTTTTCCTCACTGTCTACGAATCGTCTGGAACCGGGTGCCCATGTCAAGCGCTTGCCACGTGCCGTATTTGATAAGAAGCGTGCCCAGTTCGACCTTCCTCTCATGCCGCTTCCTGATGCGAACATATCTGAAGTCCTCGGAACAGGACTGCTAGATTTGCCTGCCGGTGGAATGCCGCCGTGGGATGCCCTGCCGGTCCTCGATCTACATGGGTCTGTCGTTTCGGAAGATTTAATTATCAGGAGAGGCGAAGCCCGCAGACCTGTAGTATTCGGCTGCGGGAACCCACCCAAACCCCATGATGCGTTGTCTTTGCTATGCCTACAACACCCAGGTTTGTAATTCCCTTTTTAGTCCGTACAATTCCCTTTCGTCCTGTTTCCTGTTCCGGTTCCTCAGCCCCCAACATGTTTCCACGGTGCCAACTCGTGAACCCAGCCTAAGCCCGGGGTGCCCCCCATCGACTACGACCCCAACTGCGCTGCGAGAGACGGTCATGGAGCAATTAATTCGTTCACGATGATTGGCTAACAATGTCAAGTCCATCGGTCGAGCACTCCATAACATCAAGGGATGGCCTGTCCTTGCTACGCGAGGTTTGTAGGGCTCTCAGATACAAATATTCATTACAACTACATTGTTTACCTAGTACGACATGATGGTATACAGTATGATATATAGTTAATTCGATCTATGCAGAGGTCTGATAAAAATGAGGATGGGCACCATTCAAGTTGGAGCTGGGGGGCTCAGCGATTTGTAAAATAGGCATCCACCCTCCTGCAGAGACCTGCACGGTACCGACGACGATAACGTTGTCGCGAGTGATGGCCTGCTCTCCAACCTGCCAAGTGGGATCGCGAGTGGGGACTGTGCTGCTGTGCTGCAGTACGTTGGAATACGTTGGACACGCCAGGTTATCAGCATCCATCGTACGATGCGAAAGAAAAGCCTCACAGCGATAAACCTATCAATGACGCCCGCAACGAGCTTGGCAAATCGCTCCAGCGTGATCTCGTTGCGGCTACGAGTCTGATCCCTGATTTGGATCTGGCGCTCCCATGATTCATATCCAGGCCACTGAAGGGGGAAGGGGGGAGGGGAACAGTCAGAGCCAGAGACTAAGGACGGAGAGAGGGGATGAAGCACGGCGAGGGAAACGTACGGCAATGCGTATTTGAGTGGAATGGCCGCCTCCAAGGGGGGCAGGCCGGTCTGCGTGGCGCAGCGTCGCGGTGTCGCCAACGGCCGCACGAGGCAACGGCAAGCCGATGGTGCCGTTATTTTGAACGAAAAACACGGGCATGCGCAAAGTCGCCTGCTCGACGTACCGACGCCAGTCCGACTGGTTTGGTGGGCTCCAGATCTTCTGCGGGATGACGCTGCCGCGGGTCGACGGAATGACACTGCCGTGGCCATGGGCGTGCTGGACGACGCCGCCGCGGCCATGGATCCCAGGCTGCGGGACGACGCCGCCATGGCCATGGATCTGCGGGACGACGCCGCCGTGGCCATGGATCTGCGGGACGACGCCACCGTGGCCATGGGTCGGCGGGATGACGCTGCTGTGGCCGTGGGTCGGCGGGATGAAGTCGAGGAGCCAGAGCGGATGGTGGTCGTTGTAGAGCGCGTCGACGTGGCTGTCAGGCACGGATGGCCGCGACACCATCAGCGCGTTTGGCCAGCCGGGCACGTTGCCGACCAGATGGACTTCTCGCGCGTTCGTCTTGAGGAGAGATTCAATAAAGAATGCCGCGTCCCGCTGACCAAACATCCGCACGAGGTAACCAGTGGTGTGGACGAATGGGATAGAAGTGTACTGATGGTTCTGAGGGACATGATTGTAGTTGCGTCGTGAGGCTTGAGTTGTATCTGGGTGGTACGACATATCTAAGCGGAGGAGTGTGTATTTGACTGGTGGAGGTCTAAGGGTCCGCCGGAAGGGGGGGACTTGAAGGGGGGGGGGGATAAATGTATATAGTCTCACGAGTCAGAGGGACGGTGGGATCCCCACCTCTTTGTACCTGTGCCAGTTGTGCGATTTCCACGCTGGGCAGGCCTCATCCTGATAGTACGTGTAATTGTGAACGAGCAAGGTAACCAGACCAAGCGCTACCACGGCTGAGTGACTACGATCATCCTGCTATGCTAGACCAGGCATCCCGATCTATTTACTTGTGGCACCGCTATTGTGGCACGCCGCCAGAGTGAGGTGCCAACAATCTGGTCCGCTGTCACCGGGCCATTGGCAGGGGGCCACATGGGAAAACGCCAGGAAGCAGGAGGCATGAGATTGGACCGCAAGGAACGCGTGCGGAGGCCGAAGGTTCATAGCTATACCTACAGTTGGTCCATCTGATGTTCTTCGATGACGGTGCCCATTGAGGAAGTGCGAGTCAGAAGCGGTTTCCCAAAATGGCACAACGAGTGACAAGAACGTGTTTCATACGATCCGGTGGTCCACCGGCGCTCTAGTGTTGCTATGCCCCAGGCGCACAGATATCCGGTGAGCTAGGGTGCAGAAAAGGCGTTATCACAGATCCTGTGATCATGCAGACTACACCCCGTTGTGGTAGAGCCTCTACGCCCATCGTTACGGAAAAGACTAAAGGGGAATAAAGCGCCGCTACCCCACGCCGATCCAACATTTCCATGAAACAGGAAGGGCGAGCGCGTATGCGACTGAAGACGTTGCCACCACCACGAAACCATAGACAACATGTATAATTGCCGTCCCTGAGCGCTGGGGTACTCTTCTTGGTGATCCCCCGTGAAAATTTCGGAAGTATATTCGGAACACACACCGGGGTAATGGCCACCATCGCGCTGATGTGATGTTGGTTCATTCTCACACAGGAAGAGTGAGCTTCCTTCAGCACAAAAAGGAAACGGTGTTTTCAAAGGGTCTAGTTTCCGAAATATGAAGCGGATATCATCAATTGAAACTTACTTCTACAATTCAGCGCAGAGTCACCGACAAACAAATTTAGATGCTGATCTGCGAGCTGTCCAGGCCAAGCGCGTGTAAAAAGAGGTTAACATTCCCCAGCTTAGCGCGCCGCTCGTCCTCATCAGCGACCCAGCCCTTGTTCGCGGTCGCGACGTTCTCAAGCACCTTCTCGCGTAGTGCGGTTACAAGCGCCTGTTGCTGTTCGTTTGTCGCGTGGAGGGCGAGGGCTGCAAGGAACTGCCACACGGGCTGATCGAAGGATTCGGTATGTAGAACGGGGACGGCGGAGTTCGGCGCAAGGGAGGCCAGTGCTGTGGCAATGCGTGTCGAGGGGAACAGGTACAGCAAGTTGGGATGTAAGAGTTGGAACAGATGGTCGAACATCAGTTCCCTACCGGTGCTGTTAGTCAGAACTCTACTGAAGAACAAAATAGTCCCACCATTGTTCCGTTTCTTCTTGGGTGGGAAGTTCCGAGAGATCCGCGGCAGTTGACATGCTTTGTTTGATCAGTTCAACGCGGCTTAGAAACAATGTCAAGATGGCCAAACCAGGCTACGCGCACAGCAATTAGCCGGAGGCAATAGACGGAACGTGGAACAACATACCCTTGTTTGGGTTACGTAGATAATGTCGCTTCTCTCCATCAATAGACCTAGTAGACCACTGACTAGACGTAGCCCTGCCTTGGCGACGACCGGCAAGATGCTCTGGACAACGCTCCCCAGGAACGCTTGTGTTTGTCTTTCCAAATCTTGTTGTCGGGTGCTTTCCTCGGGGGTATCGAGAATACGCGCGTGCATAACGATATCCATTTGGGAAAAGCACGCCACTAAGAGAGTAAGCACCGTGAGCATTTGCTGAGAAGAGAGGTGCCTCGAGATCCTGGGGAGCAGCTTTTTCCCTTTAGAAGAGGCAATCAAGGAGATGAATGGGTGTGGATTGCTGGAAAAGTATCACCGTCAGTCAGCAGCAAAAAGCTAAGCAACAGGTAGTTACCTTGTCTCCAAAGGCACCATGACTCTTAGGTCGTCCCATAGTTGCTGAACGAGTTCAGAATACCGCGCATTCCTTCTAGCGAGTTAGGAACAACCAGAGATATCTCGAAAAGGGATTTCGACACACGCACCAGGCGTTCACCGTCTCAGTATCTTCGGTCTCGAGGCTTGCCTGCTCGCGCCTTAATTGTTCGATGTCCAATACCAGGTCATACAGGTGCTCCAGGATCTTGAGTGCTTCCTTCGTAGTCAAAGGGTCCCTGCGAGCTGTATCCGGCTTAAAATCGATGAGCACATAACCGTGAACCAAAGAGTACTGCCTCACATCGGCGGTGATTCCAAGTGCCTCGGCGCCTATCTTTGCCGCTTCCTTCGTAGCGCCTTCACCGTGCTGTCGTATCGCGTCCTCCTTGGATATGTGTGCATGTGAGGAACTGCTCGAAGGATCAACCTGTAATAGTTGCCGCGGCGCAGCTTTGTAACTCCGCCCAGATGTCTTACCAAGGGCGCCCTGGAGGCTGTTCTGGCTCGCTGGTCCAGACAATTGTAAGCATTTGTGGTTAATCTGATGATAAACGCCGAATAGATGCTCACGTTTTTCTTGTTCTCTTTGACGCGCATTATTCACGATACGCTCGACCTGCTGTTCCATTTTCTGCATGGCGTTTGGTCGCCGCCCAGCGCCTTTCTGGCCCATCCCTAGTCCGACGCCGCCAGACGAGCCAAACTTTAACACACGTTCATCTGAGGGCTGTAGCCCTAAGCGCGAGCGCACGATAGCGCCGTACACTTGGGCGTAGAAATCGTCCGCATAAGGGTCCTGCGTAACGAGCTGAGAAACTTGTATCCGTGTGATGAAATCCTTATCGGACTGAGTCATGAGGTCGTTGTATCGAGACTGAAGGAACGTTAGCATAGAGACAAAGACGGGATCGCAAGGGACATGCCATATGGGCTATTTTTTCGGCCTTGCGTCGCCGTTTCTCTTCCATACGTTCTGTCTCCATGATCCTGCGCATCGCTTCAGCTTGGAGAGCGTCTTGCTCCGCCTGCATATCCCGGATAAACTCCGCCTGGGCCATCTCGGACAAGAGGCGCTGCTGCAACTGGATATTTTGCGGCACATACTGACCCTTCTGCTGGTACTGAGGCTGCAAATGGGGGTCCACGAACGCAGGGGATTGTTGCCGACGCTGGACGAACTGCTGCGTAGGTATCACGCCGGGGAGAGGCTGATCTGATGGTTGGCGTTGATGGAGATACTGATTTTGCATGATTTGATGCTGGCGGGTGTCGGGTCGCTGGGAACGAAGATGCCTTTCCATCTGATCGACGCGTAGCTGTTGCTCTTGCAATTGCAATTCCTGTGACTGCCGCTCCCGTATCTGTTCCTGAAGCTGCGCCTCTTGCAATCGGCGTTCTCGCTCCTGTTCCAGCATCTGTTGTTGGCGGATCTGCAGCTGCAGCTGCTCCTGTATCTGTTGTTCCCGCAGTTGTTGCTGCTGTAGGAGTTGCTGCTGCTGCAGCTGCTGATGGAACCTCGGCGACTGGGCTTGAGGGTGCATTCTCGGAGGGGCGGAACGCTGCTGCTGGTAGTAGTGAGATTGTTGGGCCTGCTGCTGTTCCTGCATCAACTGCTGTCGTTGCGTGACTGCAGCATTCTGCATGCGCTGTGCAGCTACAGCGGCCTTCATTTCGGCCTCAATATCCTGCAGCATTCGCACTCCAGCTTGAGGGGTTAGCTGATCGGCGGTGGCACTAGGCGATTGTGATCGCGCCAGGCTCGACGACGACAGCGAGCCGCCATTTGAGTGGTTTGAGAGACGCACGGAGCCGTTGCGAACGTGATCAGCAGGGGTGCGAGAAGTACTACCCGATCGAGGTAGCACCGAGAAAGGCGACTTTTCATCCCAAAGTGATTGGCCTGGACGAGCTGCAGGGCAGAGGGGAGGAATTTGAGACAGGAATGGGTTTTAATTCTGTGACGACCGTACACAAAGATGAGTCCTGAGCTTCGTAGGCATGTACCGTGTCTCGGGATAGATCCGACTGTGCAAGTGAATGCTTAGTGATACCGGACTGAGATGGTGGGGGTCCAGGATGGTCGTCAATCCGAAGGGTCTGCTGTGTGAAATCAAAGTCCTTGCCTGCTCATTGTAAGCAAAAGCGGGACTACCAAGTGAAGAGGTAAACTTGCCGACTTGCCCAGTTCCTCCGAAAGTCTCGTCATTCAATTCATCGCCACCTTCTTGAAGAGCGTCGCCTAGCCCGTCGTAACTGTCTTCACCCCAGGTGTAGACGGCGAGATCCTCCTGCTCTACCTTCCCTTCGAGAAACCTTTTCTTTTCCTGTTGCAATCGATCGAATTGTTCAAACCCGAAAAAAGACATAAGAGATGGGGAGTCACTTCCACTCGCTCTACGGAACGGGCTCAAATCTCTCCCTCCAAACAAAGCCATACAAATCTATTCATTTCATCACGACGCGAGCCCGAGCGACAACAAAACAATTTTCCTCCCAACTCATTGTTCACATAACGCCCTCTATCTTATCCATATTCGTTCATGACAAGTCGTGAATCTCCTCCAGGACATCCAACAGTGTACTTGCGCTCCACGCCTGCGTAGCGCACGAGTCACCACAGAATCCCCCGTCCTTGTTCGTCAACTCAGGTAGCCCAGCCCATTGATCATTGCGGATATGTGCTCGAGGAGCACGAAGGATGCCGTGAATGTGGTGCAGAGTGATAGATAGATCCTGAGACACAACTGTTAGTAACGACTGTGGGAGAGTAGCAATCCCACTGACGTCCTGCCCCACTCCATATCTCGAGTCAAAGTACAAATAAGCACGAAGGAAGTAACCTAAAGGCCATCCCCACTCGGGACCCTGAAACGACAGTCAGTGTGGGTAGCTACGCTCCTGGAGAACATTGACCTGGTGATAATTCCTGCCTTTTGCGATGGCAGCATCACTTGAATCATTTGAGTTATCGTAGTAGGGGCGATACTGTTGGTCGCTCGGGTCGAGCGTCCTCATTCCCAATGGCCCCCTGAGAACCTCGTCCGCGAGCTTTAACGCGCCGAGTGCATGCTCTGGGTCGAAAAGTTCCGGCGCCACTGTCATTGCAATAGGGAAGTTCGGCCTGAACTGGTAGTCTGACCATTCCCGTCTAGCTCCAGAGCCGAAGACATCCTTGTAGATCCCGCGGCGGTTGACGAGAGTTGGGTTGATGGCGTACTCCTCGTCCTCCACCGGATCTATATGCTAGATGAGTAAATATATGCTAGACCAGGGGTCGACTCACCAAGAGGTACGTAATATAACCGTTCAAATGATTCCTGAATCAAGTCGTTCCACTCCCGATATGTAACCAAACGTCGTTTTCCGTCCACTGCGCCGCCAACGCGTTATGACGGGGTAAGGGGAATTAAGATGCTCAGACGCACCTTCGGCTTCGACCCCTTCAAAGGGGAACTCACCCCTGCTTGATAGTTCGTCTAACCATCTCAGCGTGCTCTTCAACAATCCCGTAATCTCAATCGGTGCACCATCCCGCGGAGTCCCCGGAACTCCCTTTGTACCCGCACTTTCTGACTCGCCCATTTTGTCCATCCACGTTCCGCAGTTCCACGCGTTTCCGCCCAAAATCAGGCCTGTCTTCCAATCGACGTGGATGTTGATGTTGAACCCCTCGTCACGCATCTGCTTATCGAGGTTGGGACCAGCATTATGTTCGCGGAAGGAGACGCCATATGCATGCCGCTGTAGCACCTCTTGGATGATTTCTGCGATGCTACTGGTCTCCACGTAAGCGAGTGGATCATCCCAATGTACCCAGGTGTCGTCCTTGGGGAAGCGACGCTTTACAGGCTCGTTCAGGAGAGCAGGGCCGTCTGGGGCCTTCTTGACATAATCCTGAATGTTCTGAAGCATCCACCACGGTGAATCACGCGAGTTGTATCTATGAAGCACGATCAGGCGAACAATATTCAAGATCTGGGAGACACCTACCTTGGATTGCGAACAGAGTCTAACAGATTTGGAATCAAACCATGCTTCAGAGTCGACGCAAATGTCAAGATATGCCGCTTTGCTGACTCGAAATTGCCGGTCGTCAGAAACAGACCGCGTAGCGAGATGAACACATCTCTACCCCAGCATCTTGCCCATCCGGAGGCAAAATGAGGGAGCCCCGCAGCTAGCGAAGGGACACTTTTGACGGGATCTAGCGAGGCCGACTGCACGAGCCCGTGCATTTGCAGTGACACCATTGCTAGATCTTGAGTGAATGAGTGACCAGAGGAGACAAAGTCAGAGCATTGTTCGATAGCGACGTAACGAGCAGCTTTATACGCCTCTGAAATCACGATAGCGAAGTACTTTGGCCGAAGGTAAGGCGGTACGGACGCCTTAACACCATCGAACCGCTCCTTGAACCATTCTGCGGGTTTCCGAATTTTGGGCAGCGTTGTAACCTGTTTGAAGAGCCTTCTGGATGTGTAGTCCAGCGCCCAAGACCCCTCTCTCAGGTGGCTACAGAGAGCGTGCCCCAGATCGTTATGTTGTATGATGTGTTTTAAGGGGCGCATCCAGCCTTCGAGACCGCAATATTTGAGTTTGCCAAAATCAGGAACGTCATAAACGCCTATCTCGCCACCCGTAGCATCTAATTCCTCCCCTTCAGCCCGGAATAACAAGGTGTTCAAATCAACGAGGTCCAGGTCTTGAAAGGCGTCCTCTGCTCCCGAAGCACAAAATTTGTCCAGAGTAGGATCCAGACCTTCGAGTTGCGTCGCGAAGATCATTATGCTGCCAGGTGGGAAGTAATCAGGAACTATGATATCCGAATATGGTCCTTGGTCATCGCATCCCCAAGATGGGGAGACGGGTTGAAGCCGAACCAGCTTCGACGGGATGCCAGTGATCGTATCTGGAACGGGAGGGCCCTCAGTGAATTCAATACTTGCTCCGAAAATGAACCTCGCGCTTGATCCGCGAAGACGTGTTGGTTCGACTGCCCAGCCATTGTGAGTATCAAAGACACCGGACGAGAGAAGATTTACTGTATCCACGGTCTTTCGAGCCCCGGGAAGAAGGGAAAGCAGTGTGCGCGACTAGCAGGTAGCCCTTCTGTGTACCTGGATGTACACGATGCATGACAAGATACTGTAAGGACGAGACGTTAGCAATTCCCCTGAAAATATGACAATAGTACCAGCGTACATCATTCTCTTGGTGGATATGACCCTCCTCGAACCCCCCGAGGACCATCTCCCGGTGCAGACTATTTAGCAGCCTCTTTGCGGCTGCGATCCCATAGCGTCCGAATTGCTTCCCTTCCATGTCGTCAACCCCGACAAGCTCGTACAATCTTTTCTCACTGACGAGCTCGAGCAGTCGTGGATACACTTCGTCAAAGCCTTTTACGCTTCCCGTAGCGCACCAGGAGAATGCGACAATAGCAGCTGTCGACAGGGTATCCTCCGCTGACCGCTTGCTGGCTGTCGACTCGTTGTCGTGTGTCTGATCATATAATAATGCGTGCGGTAGCGAGCCAAATATTGGGGAGATGATACATGGTCGGATGGGACCACGCCCTGATGCAGTTGGGGGGGCGACATAGGAGGATGAAGTGAGGCAAGCGCCATCCATCGAACCAAACGGTTTCCCGAGGCCATAACGCCAGGTGATGCGAGAGAGCTCCTTAGGTTCCCATGCATTTCCAGCTTCGCGGACGAGGCTGTTAATGCCAAGCCTGCTCACGAACACCGTGTCCATGTCCTCGCTCCCCGTGAAAAGTTCAGCAACGACATAAAGATCGGGGTTGACCGTACGCGCGTGGTCAAGGAGAGTCGTGCCGACGTGTAGTGGGGTAGAGTGACAGTTATCGAGCCGGAAGCCAGAAAACGTGTGGGCCAGGGTCGTCACGTACGTGGTCATGTGCTCCCAAAGAAATGGTGAGTCCTCGGGAGAGGAACCGTAGTTAAGTTTTACGCAATCGCCCCATGCGATGACTGTACGCTGGAAATAAGCTTTGGAAGGGAGGAGAGCAAAGTTGGCGAGGGGGTCCGCGTTCCATAACCACCCATTTACGGCGAGGGAGTACTTGAGGGGTTCCTTCTCGGCACCCGGAACACGAGCAAAGTAGGATTCCATTATCGGAGACCTGTGACTGCTTTAGCTTTCATCGGGGAAGACAGACAAGGACACTGACTTGCTGTTGATTTCACCTAACTTTGGGCCGTGTTCATCCAGACGTCCGTACTTCAAACGATTCTTGACATTCTCCAGGACCATGTTCACATCCACCTCCCACTCCCGGTAGAGCGGCAGATTCAACGCATCCACAATGTCACCCCAAATACTCACCAGGTCTACGTCACTCCCGCGCGCGGCTAGGACGAAACCAGCTGCGACAGCACTATCCACGGTCACGCCAAACCGTTTCGCATACTTTGACAAACCCTGGAGAATTTCCCCGTCGCGATACGCACGGATGATTGTTGCAAGCTCGGGGACGCTCTTGCCGTGGACGTCAGGTCCATCCCACGCCTTGATATCTCCAACCTCGAGAGCCTCCTGAATCTTTTCCGTTTCCCTCTTAACGTCGAGGACGTAGTATTGCCAGAACTCGAAGCGCTGGATGTACTGGTGGAAGGCGTCCACTATGAGCTCGATATCATCCATCGACTTGACCTCAGTAGGCAACCCGTAGTCCATTAGTGAACCAGAGAACTGGATAATCGCGTCATCAAGTTCGAGAGCGGGAACGAGATGCGGGAAGTTGAGCGGGCTGTAGCCTAGGCCGAATAGGTCCAAATTCATGGCGGAAGATGTAGATGAAATACTTACCAGCCTCTGGGTGCTCCTCGAGCCAAGGGCTATTGTTCGCCGTATGATTGAGTACCACGTCAGTCAGGTGAAGGAGACCGTATTGATCACGGGCCAGGGTAAGGACCTCCTCCATTTTTGCGATTCCTCCGTCTTCCTCAGCAGATTGGGGATCATCAAACATGCTGGGCTCGTAGCGAAGCTGATCCTTGATTGAGTAGGGCGAGTTGCTTTCGCCGCGTTCCTGGAGTGGTGTCCAATGTAACATGTTGTACCCTCGGTCCCTAGCCTCTGCGAAAAAGTCCGGCCACTTAGACACAGGACCCATCCACTTTGATACGATGCTAAGAAGAGAGACCGCGGAGAGTGGGAGGTTGATGAGCTCGTCTTCTACAACTGCGCCGCCATCCGCAGGCAGCAAAGGCTTTAAGTCACTATCAAGGATGGGAGCACGCGCTTTGACTCGAAGGAGTGGATCGATGTTGAAGTAGCCCTGTCTACCAGTGATGCGGTGGCCAGTAGTTTCGTCGTCATACTCGACCCAATAAGCAAACGCGCCGGCATGCGATATCGGCAGGTCGATTTGTATGGGTTTAGAAACGTCTGTGGGAAGCCTGTAGACGTGTTTCGTTTTCTATAATGAGGAGATAAGTTGTCCTGTTCACTCACTTTCGCTCCACAAACTTGTTTCGATCAAATACGCCGCCGTCAAGAGGGAAATCAGTTTTGAATATCCCATTTCTAGACGCAGGAGTGCCTGCTTCCAGCGAAACGCGGAGAATATACGGAATATCTGCGGGAGGGAGACGAATATACTATATGAAGTTCGTCAACGTGGTGGTACCGATAGTCGCCTTCAACGCAGACGAACCTCTCGACTCTTGCTTGGGCCTCCATCGGGCTCTAATGGTAGCTCGTATACACGAATGGGTGCATCGCCGTGCCGTATCGCCGACTCAAAAAAGTCAATCCCTTCATCGGCGGGAGTCTTGGGAGTCTTGGCGATTGTGGGCGATGAACCCGCGGATGAGGGAGGGGATACGTGTTTGTTTTTCTGAATGATCAGGGTAGGGCGAGAGAAAGGGAATGCACTGGCCACTTTAGAGGTGGAAGATTTGACCCTTGCTGCAGCCATCACGGACGGAGGCGATGGCGGGGGGTTAGAGAATGAAGAGGGTGAGAAGGCGAGGACAACTTGAACAATATCCCGTTACTAGCGCTAGGAATCTATAACCTTGACGTCATTGCATACTTTATCGAGCGGCATCATCGGTTTTCGAGCGAATATTTGCGAGTGGATTAGGCAAGTAACTCGACGTCATTCACGTTGGCCAAGGTCTAGCCCAATACTCGAACGAACGTAGCGGAAATATCAATGAATTGTATGTTCAGAGCCAAATTTTAAGGGCAAGTTCATTGTATATATCATATGAAGGTGTGTTGCCTTGTCAGTCCGTGGGCATATCATAATTTCCTCCGAGTTCCTCCGGGCCACTGTGATCTCCAGGGTTCACCGTGGCGCCCACGGAGCGGAGGCGCAGTTTCCGGCTAGCAAGTCATGACGCCACCTGCCCTCTTTCTGTCAGCTGCCCAGAACAAATGGCCTTCCTCCGTTCCAGTTCCCGCTCCAAAGTCACCTGGCCCCGACAACCCGCACAGCTGGCTGTCCAATCACGTAGTTCGATTGAAAATCCAGAGACAATCTCGCTCCGCACCCTAATTGAGACACGATGCCCCAGCGTGTTGACTCCCTTCAAACCAGCTTGGTGGCTTTTTAAGTAAGTTTTAGTATTTCTGTTTCCCCTACCAGACATATCATCTCACCCAATGAAGCGGTCACCTGCAGACTTGGTACGCAAGCATCGGCGATTTTTCTCAGGTCGATCTCGTTGTATATGACAGGTACGCGGCGACGACGCTGTTCTTGTTTTGGATGACAATTATTACATCCCGACAGGAAATTGCTCCAGCTTAAGGATGGTGGAACACTGTCCGTAGATTACGATAACTTTTCCAAAATCGTTTACTGACCAAATTCTTCCATAGTGGGATTGACTTCACACCACCGGCCAAAGCTGGTCGCGTCTTGGCGGAAACAACACCTGTGATCGTGGTCCTGCATGGTCTCACTGGCGGTGCGCCGATTGAAACAGGTGAAAGTCCCCTGCGCTGTCGTTCCTGACATGAGCTTGCATAGGTTCGCACGAAGCATATCTCCGCAATATCGTCGCTCCTGCTGTGGCACCGGTTGAGGAGGGAGGCCTGGGGTACCGCGCTGTGGTGGTAACCTGCCGAGGATGTAAGCGACATGTCTTTCTAAAAAAAATTGGCTGAGGAGCTCGGATCTTGCTACCTGCAGGTGCCGGTGTGCCGTTGACAAGTCCCCAATTCTACGGACTGAGTCACACAGACGACTTTAGGCAGGCAATGTTTTACATCGCAGAGAAGTATCCCCGCGCTCCTATCCTCGGTCTTGGATTCTCCCTCGGTGCCAACATACTGGCGCGATATGTCGCCGAAGAGGGCGAATCATGCCGACTCGTTTCAGCATGTGCGGTCGGCTCCGTACGCACATACCACTTCAATTCATTTTGTTTTTGCTGTTAACTCGCGCACCCAGCCCTGGGATGTAGTCAAGAGCTCGAAAAAGTGTGTCCTCTGGAGTGCCACGTACCCACTCGCAACCTACTGACGTCGCCGTGCTGTCTCGCACACCCACAGTTTGGAGGCTACCTGGTTCTCCCGCCTAGTCTATTCCAAAAGCCTCGGGACCAATCTCAAGAACGTCATCGTCCGTCACCTCGACTCGATCCGCAAGTTCCCCGACGCGCGCCTCGCTCAAGCGCTTCCTCCCGTCCTGGCGCGGTCGCGCTTGACGGGGATCCAATTCGACATGTTCATCACCATGCACTTCGGGGGCTCTTCCCCGCCGTTCCCCTTCTCGGACGTGCAGGCGTACTACGCGCACGCCTCGAGCCACGATAAGATCGACGCGATCCGCATACCCTTCCTCGGGTTGAGCGCGGGGGACGACCCGATCGCCCCGTGGGCACCGCAGGGCTACGACCACAACGAGTGGTTCACTCTTGTCGTCACTTGCGGCGGCGGCCACATGGGCTGGTTCCAATCGGGTGGGCTGACAGACCGTTGGCCCAAGCGACCCGCATTGGAGTGGCTCAAGGCGACGGCGGAGGACGTGATCCTGGGGCCCAGAAACGTACCGGTGATCGAATGGAAGGATGGCTGGCTGGTAGAAATTGGGAAGGAGCACCTCGGGTGTCGGGAAATTGGTGACGGCGGAACGTTCCAAGGTGCAACTAAGAAGGCAGGCGATCTGATGGCGGGTCTTTGACGAGAATAGACGTGGAACGATAGATACTAGACGCGATGCCACGCTGCGCAGATTGATATATTACGTGCTTATTTATGGAACCCAGTGTCAAACATTAGTCCACAGAATGTCTCTGATATTTGGAGTACGGGGCGTAAAGATGAAACTGCAAAATATGGCCACACGCGTATGTAAACCCGAATTCAACCGCCGGTCACCAATACTATCACCATCATACACAACCGCCCCCGACCTTTCTGAGCTCCTACAGCAGAAATGCCGCATCCGCACTTTAAGGCACTATCCTCTGCTTAACCGCAGCGTCGTTTGCAGGTCATGTTGAACTTGAATTCAGAAGTGCTTCCTCGAAGATTTGGAGGTCCGCATCAAGTTTGCTTCTCATCGAGGGCCAGGAACGACTCCAGGGGTGGGATGGGATTGTCATCTCTTCAAGGAATGTGCCTTTCGCCAAGAAGTTCCTTGAGTTTGCATACAGTACTAGGGATGTAACAGTTCATATGGACCTCACATGAACGAAACTTTGATCATTCCACTTGTCCATCTTTCGCCTGTAAAGCGAAAAATAGTGACAATAATTCCGTCACAATCCCATCGCACGAGCCGTGCGTAGTTCTTGACAACAAGGATAAAGAAAGTTTGGGTTCGGTATCAGGAACCAAATTGCATAGCAAGGTATGCGGTGATTTAACTAGTGGTCTCCAGGGCAGAAGATGAAAGAGTCATAGAAGGACTTATCGCCTCAGGTTCTCCATCGGTATGTGGCTGGTGTACAAAAGATCCTCGTCATAAGAACTTTTGAATTCAACAAAAAGTTCAAGGTCCCGGGTTGGATGCCGTATATAGTGCAACTAGGAAAGTCGTAGTTGGTGGCCGAGCTTAGATGAGGTATCGCAAATACATATGTTATGAAGAAGAGACCCGACCATTTTATACTGATTAACTTCTGGCCATAACTTGATAAATGGTTGTATGGTCATTGCATTGGGGCAGACAGGCAGCCGATCCACATACTAGAGTAGTGCTACATAGGGTTCTGTACCCCAAGGCGCACGCTAATGGATTCGAAAAAACAAAAACAAAAACAAAAAAAGGTTGTTGGAGGGGTAGGTTGGCGAGGGACATCGAGTGGTGCAGAAAACACGGGAGGACGAGGCCCACATTGGGGAGGGCAGATGCAACTGGCGTACGAGGTTTTTCGCGGGCGCTGTGGAGAAACGTATGAGGGATTGGAAAGTGAAGAGTAAGTGAAAGTGAAGATACACACCAGGCGATTTGCGCCTATGAGAGCTCATAAGTAGCGAAAGTCTCGACGACAATGGGTCGAGTGGCAGGAATAGGCGTAACAGAAGCGGATGCGGAATCATGAGTCGCACCCCAGGTGGACTCCGCGTCGCTACCTCACTGGAGTTCCGGCTTGGGTTTCTGAGGTCGAAGCCCAGCCCGCGTTGGGATCGGCACTAGTGCCTATGACCTGTTCTCCCCAGGGATCAAGGGAAGGAGAAAGCGTCGGCACGACCATGACCGGGACCACCACGACCACGACCGCCTCCGCGGGACTCGCCTCTCTCTTGAGTAGGAAGGGAAGCCATAGTCTGTCTCTGATGAGCGAAAAGAAAGAGGAATAAAGAGAATTGTTATACGTGTACTGTAGTAACGATTGTAGCGTCACCGCCTGCTTCGATCACGCCCGAAATGAGGCCGAGAATCGAGTAAGAACTAGACAGGCCGTTGATGGACCAAGTCAAGAAAAATTCTTGTAGTTGGAGTAGCTGAGTGAAATATTCAATTGTTGCGGCGTTTCGAGTCCAGCGTAGCGTTGGAGCTGGAGCTCGTAATATAATGTAAGCCATATAAATAGAAATTTTGATTGTCACATAAGTATAAGGTGCTTATAATTGAATTTTCGACTGTTCTTTTGGGACTTATCGGTCATGGAATTGGCATTACAACAATTTTGCGACATATTCCCGGGCCACGGCCACTGGTATCAGGTCAGGTCAGGCTCATTTCAAAATGTCAACATGATCTCCTAATCGATTAGACACGGTGTCTGAGAATGTAGAGTCTAGGACCGACTCTAGGCCCCTCTCTCCGTCGGCCATCTCAGGCTCACCTCACGTGGCCATTTGCAGGTTACATGGGTGTCGGCGAATTGGTTTCAGGACCCCGTCGTGTATGACAGGTACATACAACACGCCGCGCACTCGCTATTCCCCTTTTGGCTGACGAATCCCGATTGACACTGCCAGAAGCTGCTCGGGCTCAAAGATGATGGAACTCGGTTCGTGAAAGTCTCTATCGGGTCGGGGATCTAACTGACCCCATTCAATATTCTTTTGTAGTGGGCTTGACTTCACACCGCCGGCTACCGCGGGTCGTGTCTTTACGGAATAATCCCTGTGATCGTCGTCCTGCATGATCTCACTGGAGGTGCGTCAATTGGGGCTAGTGTAAAGTCGCCGCGCTGCTGCCTGAAGTGAGCTAAGATAGGTTTGCATAGAGCGTATGTCCATAACATTATCGCTCCTGCTATGGCACTTGTTGAGGAGGGAGGTCTGGGATACCGTGCTGTGGTGGTAAACTCACGTGGATGTAGGTGACATCTTTCATTTTTTAATTTCTAGTTGAGGAGCTCGGGACTTGGCTCCCTGCAGGTGCTTGTGTACCCTGGACAAGCCCCCAGTTCTATGGGCTGAGGACGACTTTATGCAGGCAGGCAATACTTTACATCGCAGAGAAGTATCCCTGCGCTCCTCTTCTCGGTCTTAGATTCTCCCTCGGTGCCAACTTCCTGGCACGATATGTCGCCGAAGGGGGTGAACCATGCCGACTCGTTCAGCGTATGCGCTTGCCTGCGTACGCACAGACCGCTTTTACCGTCAACACACACGCTTCGCCCAAGCGTTCCCTGCCGCCCTGGCGCAGTCGCGCCCGACAGTGCTCCAATTCGACACGCTCATCACCATTCACTTTGGTGGCTCCTCCCCACCGTTCCCCTTCCCGGACGTGCATGCGTACCACGCGCACACATCAAGCCACGACAAGCTCGACGCGATCCGCATACCTTTCCTCGCACTCAATGACGACCCGATCGCTCCATGGGCACCACAGGGCTACGATGGCAACGAGTGGTTCGCTCTCGGGCTGGTTCCAGTTGGGTGAGGTGGCCGACCGTTGGCCCAGGCGACCCGTATTGGTGTGGTTCAGGGCTACAGCAGAGGACGTGGACACAGAAAGGTGCGACCGGTTGCGTGGAGGGATGGCCGGCTGGTGGAGATCGGAAAGGAGTACCTTGGTGTAGGGAATGTCACGGCTGAAGGATAGATGATTGCTAGACGCTCCGATTACATGCAGAGCGATGTATAATGTGCAAATTTACAGTGTCAAGTGTCAAACACTAGTCCATGGGGTCCTGGCCCCATGGTAACAGCAGATAATTGAAAAACGACGCGTAAAGACCAAACTTCATGGAGCCAGGTCAAACCAAATCGGTCTGGAGCGACAGCTGGCTGCACTGGAGTGGAGCACAACTTGCAAGCTGAGCAACTCGCGAGTGCTATGGACAGCGTCACCGACCCCAACAGGGCCCAGGGGCCCAGGGGAATCAGGGGGGAAGGGACCGAGTCAGGGGTAAATAAATTCCGGCATGGAGGCACATCACAATTTCAATTTCATCCGGTCCCAGTACCAAGTCGGGCTGCGGCGCCTGCTGCACCGACGCTGGATGCACCGCCCTTCATGAAGGCGCCGGCAAACAAATCTCGACAAGTCCGTAGTCGTTCTCTTCGGACGACGAACCAGGATCCAGCGTCGCATGGTATAGCCAAGGGAACTCCGAGAAGGCTTGCTTCCGAGGCCAGACGGACGCTCTTGACCATTGACTCAAGTTCCTCCTCTGAATCCAAATCCGCAAGGTTCTCGGCGCCATGTTCGTCGTCTGCTCTCGCGTTATTGCCCGAGGGATGTGCACCGGCACCTCCAGCGGCCACCGCAGCATTCTCCACCTTTTTCTTCTTCTTGGTAGATGACTTGAGTTGCTCCAGCTGTGCCTCGGCGCCTGGCTTGCTGAGATCGATCCCTTTCCTCTTAGCGAGTTCTTCCAGCTCGCGTTGTTTCCGTTCGCGCTTCTCACGTTCCTTTTTCTCCTTGCGCTCTTTCTTACTCTCGCGCTTGACCGGCTCGACCCAGTTTGGATTGTGGGCACGGTTCCATTCGAGTAAGAGTTCATCGTAATCCTTCGAACGACCTTTAACGGCACGCTTAGCCCCCATAGAATGTGACTTGCAAGTGAGCGAGCGAGAACACGGCAAGTTCTTATCGTTGATGACGCCGCAGTGCCTATCGGGGTCGAAAGGACCTTTAAGGCGACCCTTGGTGACCTTAGTGGCGGCCTTTGCTTTTTTCGATTTGGGTGCGTTAGGATCATTCGGGTCAATGTCATCCCCTTTGCGCTTCTTGCCCTTTGCTTGAGCGGTTACGCGGATCAGTAGCTGGACAGAAGCGAGGTTGCGGCTCTGAGAACTCACCGTCATCGCCTTTTCCCTTGGAACCATTCTTCTCGAGATCGTACTTCTTACAATTATCTGACATGTATGCGTTTACAAAGGAAACATGGAGAAAAAGAATGGCGAGAACGCACCTGCGTGCTCTGCGATAGCACTGCGCAAGATGGGCTTTGTACAGTCCTTGCATTGCACAATGCCGATCTCAGAAGTGCTCTTGAGGGGGTCGGCGCCAAATATCTTCATGTCGCGCGCGGAGAGCCATGATGTGGGTGGAGGTAGTCCGGGTAACGATATAGAAGGTGAAGGTGAAGGTGGACTAGAAGGTAGGGTGTCGAAAGCGAGTGGCGCAGGGGAAGGAGAATGTTTCAGCCTGAGCTTAAGTGTCATTGTAAAGGTCAAGCAACGCACAGTCGTCTGCTTGTGATTTCCTCGCTTTGGTTCGTGACACCCCGCACGTGATTAGTTGTCACAGCAGATTGGTCGGTCGTGTCACACGACTTCGCCGTGCAGCTGCTGGGCACGAGGTCACTACCATTTCTTCTATGTGATGATCCCTCGCTGAGAAGAAGTGAAGAGGAGCTAATTATCACATTTACCACGTCCTTGGCACAAAGTGTGACGTGGCGTGACAGTGCTATCTGTACACCTCGCGGGCCGCGTCATCCTTGCAAGGCCTTACTCATCATGTCACGCTCAATGTGCCGTCGCAGATGGGCCATAGAATGGCTACAATTGAATGGTCCTCTATTGGCAGATGGTTTGATGGCGAATCTGGTCCATAATATCCTTCAATTTTCTGGATGTTATCGGTGCCATGGAACAAGCATGGTCATTGTCCTAGCAAGTGCTCAGAGCCGAAAATGTGCATCACCAAGTGTCGGAAGGCCTGGATTTTTTATATAATACGCCGGACATGTATGTACTGTACAAAATTTGAGAATGTAGGGAATCGAAAATGTGGACACAAAAAAGGTTGTGCCAAGGTGTGGTCCTACACTCCATTAAGTGGGTGCTATTATACCGCATTCATCTCCCCCATCAGCAAAATGGCCAGTGCCTAGACACCCTAGGTGTAGCACGCGAGGGTCCTCTAGGTCACCCTCATGCAAGGGACTTTTCTGCAAGTCCGCTGGCATAGGGAAAGAGTAGGTGCTGAGTGCGGACATGATGGGTGCGCCAGTGAAAGTGTGTGGATACCCCTGGGATGGTGTGAGAGAGTCAATTGGTTGATACGTTGCGTTGCGCCACCCTAACGCCACAGCCTCACAAAAAAAGTGAGACAAAGGACGGAAGGGCCTCAAAAGGGCCTGAGTGCGGATGCCCCATCAGACGACTCGGAGGTGGAACTGAGACAGTGGCGTTGATCGGCCATCATGTCCCCGACATCATAGATTTTGACTTCTTAGCGTGCTAGGAACGTGACGTGCACGCGTCCGATAAGACTCCGCAAGGTTTTTCTAACCCTAGTCATAGAAATAAAATAAAATCTAATTGTCTGGAATGGCTAGGCTAACCTAGTATTCTCAGTCCAGCACTCAGGTGTACAATATTATTCTGATCCGCTTCAAGTTCAACCCATGGCGTGCATTCTAAGTATGTAAATTCTGAGCCCGGTTTGACAGGTCCCGGTATATCCAATTTACCGTTGGTGTCATTGTATCGACGACCTTTCTGACGACAGGTGCAACCAGGCGGGACCACTTTCTTAACCGATGAATTAAAGTTCCCCGGAACGGCGTCAGAGGAGCCCTGTCAGATGCCGCTCAAGGATGACCTCCCTTTAAATCCTTACTCGTAAAAAGAACTGATCCCCCTTTCCCCCCATTCTATCCGCATTCTACATTCCCTCCTACCCCTCACGTCTTGCAGCACCTGCCTGGCTTGCCTCTTACCCAATATACTATTGCGAAACATGCCGCATCCGGGACCGGCCCCCTTCACGTTAGACGTTATTATTGTTGGTGGCTGTGAGTGTCTATGTCTCGTACCTAGCGCTTCTGCTTAGCCCTCCTAGCCATCGCTGGATTGTCAGCGGCTGTCGGCCTCACCATGTCTGGTCATAAGGTCCGCGTTCTCGAGAGAGGCTCAGGATTAGAGAAACCCTGTGGAGGCATACGTTTGCAACCAAACGTAACGAAAATACTTGTCCAATGGGGTCTTGAAGAGGAACTAATAAAACGAGCATCTCCCGTGCATGGAGGGACAAACATATGGGATTGTAAGCCTTCGCTAGACACCTCGGTCGGCCCTCTCTCAGCCCCTGACCTTTTACTTATCACTCACTTAGACGAGACCGGTAAGCTGCTCGGGTTCCTTCAATGGCCTGAACCCGTGATGCGGGATAGCGGCGCAAAGTTCTACATGATACGCGTGTGTCCAAGTCATCGAATCGGAAATGAGTTACTCGTTCACACGACCACAGTTTAGCGACCTCCATGACATTCTGTACAATGCCGCAGTGCGAGCAGGAGCCCAGGTAATATTCAACACCAATGTACGTTCGGCCTCGCCGCCTTCGTTATCAGGTCTCCACTCGACAGCCCATACGTCTCGTGAAAGGCCATCAGTGCAATTGTCTGATGGCACCGTCCTCGAAGCCGACCTGATAATCGGTGCTGATGGCCAGCACAGCACCGTGCGGACGTCGGTTCTGGGAACACTCGTTAAGCCCAAAAGAACGGGCACTATTGTGCTCTCCGGAAATGTGCCAATGAACAAGGTTTTAGAGGACGACGTAACCTCCGGCCTAGCGCATTCACGGACGTACTGGATGGGTTCCCATCGGTGTTTTTTTGGTAAGTCACCAGCGTTGATAGGATGTCGCTTGTTGTTTATCACTTTTTAGGCTATCCGACTGTGAGTCGTAGAAAGCATGGAAGTTAGGAAACTGAACATATGGCTGAGCCCCATAACAGTCCCGCGACACGGAATATTCGGTGAACATGTTCTGGGAACGAAATGAGCCTGATGTGCCAGAAAGCTGGTTTCCCAATATATCGACCAAGTCCCTGAAGTTATCTGAATCGACTTCAGATCCCAAGTATAGTAATCTTCTCAAATGCAGTATGATCAATAGCTCACTAAAATTCTGCAGACTAACCAAGATGTTCGAAAAAATGGAATCGGTTTACTGGCAGAATTACCTGGCTTGGCCCGAGTTTGAGAATTGGTCGGATGACTCGGCACGGATCGTTCTCTTGGGAGAAGCTGCACGGCCTCTTATCGTTCGTACCCTTCCCGTTTTTCTCCATCTGCTTTGAGGACAAGCCTTTTTAGCCTTGTAGTCTGCAAAGCTGTAGCGTGTCCGTGGAGGGCGCTGCCGTCTTTAGCACACTCCTTTCGTACCTTCGCGGGTTCGACCACATCCCGATGTTGGTACGAGCCTACGAAACCATCCGCCGAGACCGAACGGAGTTCCTGCATCAAGTAGAAGTGTCGAGTGTTACGCAAGCGATGTACCCTCCAGGACCAGAACGCATAGCCCGGGACCAGGAAATGCAGAAGAATTTAGAGACGGGACAAACCAAATGGGACGACGACGCGTATTTGGGACTATGGGGGCAGATTTGCGAAGTTTGGGCTTACAACGCCTTCGATGCAGCAGACGACTGGTGGGTACAATGGGGTGTCCTCCGGGAGCATTCACTAAGACTACAAAACTCGCACATCGAGACACTCTTTCACCCCTTGGAAGTAAGCGTTACTGCACACACGAACCTGATTCAAGATACTTCACGCGCATGAACTTTGACGATAGTTACTAATAGGCAGATCTCATACCATAGCTATACTACCCCTGTTTGTTTTTTTCTTTTCTTTTTTTTTTTGGCTTCAATGTACTTATGAGAGGGGTGTGGGTAATGGCAATCGCCTATAGAGCACTACAGTACATTCCATACCCACCGGAAATATAGCATACTACTAGGTGCATCCATCCATCCGTCCATCCATCCGTCCATCCATCAAGTCTGATTGCAAATCGGTGTCAGAAGCCACCTCCGTCTGGGTCACTGGGGACTCAGATTGCAGAGATCTGACACAGCCTTCCCCTATTTCTTGTTGTCACCTGGATGGATATGTATATCATATGATGATATGCGCTTTGTTAGTTACAGGGGAGGCAGGACCTCGACCGTAGTGTGTACACAGGAACAAATACAGGAACCCCATTCAATCTCGACCCGCACCCGTTACGCTATCATGATGCTCCATGTCCCGGTTATCGCTACGACGCATTAGCTAAGAATGCATACGTACATAGCACCCCGAGTAGAGACACGCAAGTACCCAAGATGATGCTAGGCGATTCAGGGCGAATTGGGAGCCGTGCCAGATGATCATTGATCAATGCCGATGTTCGGACGGGTTATCGGGCAGAGGAATCGGTATGATGACATAACCCTACTCAGTTACACTACAGTAGTTACACTACTCTGCCACTGGCAGAAACTAGAACGGCTACTAGTACAGGTACTGTAAAGAGTAAAGTTTTTGCATCAATACGCAGCAATGTACAGCCCACTACGGTGTTATTCAGAGCCGAGTGCGACACTCGGACGGAGATCCGTCTCGTTTCGGGCGATGTCCTCTGGTAGCCCCTCGGGATTTGTGACGAAGATCTCAAAATTTCTGTATCTCCGGGTCAGCATTCAATTGACATGTACGCCACTCGTTCCTGTGCTCCACTGCAAAAAGCGGTTAGTCAATGTAGACCAGTCAAACAATAGTCGCGATTTCCTTTTTTGGACCGGTTATCGAAGACGTCTACGACAGCAGTTATTACAGGGGTTACTATTATTGATCCTTCTATCGTAGGTTCTCCTCCGGTTACGTTAGGGTGTCCTAGGCTCCGTTCACTCGATGGATGCAGTCGAGAGGGCCAACGCAGAGCGACAGAACAGATGGTGCGTCTCCCCCCGATATTTCTATTCCCTTGCGGGGGTTCTCAACACGTAGGACCAACAGGGTGAAAGATCAAAAAGTTGGAGAGGGTACCTATGCAGTCGTCTATCGAGGTTGTCTTTTTTTTTCTTTGGGTGGTGATCTGCTGTGTTGATGCCGAACGACACAAACACCAGGTCGAGAGCTTGCGACTGGTCGCAAGATCGCCATAAAGAAGATCAAAGTCGGCCAGTTCAAGGATGGCCTTGACATGTCTGCCGTGCGGGAGGTCAAGTACCTCCGTGAACTGCACCACCCGAACGTCATCGAGGTGTGTACATGCCTGTTAGCATTACACTCCGTTCCCCTCCCACTCCCCGCTCAGTGTGTCGTCTCCCAAGCTTCTTGACGTGTTCTCCTCAAAAACCAACCTGAACCTTGTTCTCGAGTTCCTCGACACCGATTTGGAGATGATCATCAAGGACCGTTCGCTTGTCTTTCTGCCCGCAGATATCAAGAGTTGGATGGCCATGACCTTCCGTGGTCTAGAATTCTGTCATCGAAACTTTATCCTGCATCGAGTACGCACGCCACTCGCTAGGCGGCCTTCCGTTAAGCTCTGCTGACACAATTCGCCGCGTCCTCCCTTTTGCTATAGGATCTGAAGCCGAACAACTTGCTTATCGCTTCGGACGGTCAGCTCAAGATTGCCGACTTTGGTCTGGCCCGGGACGCTGCGGACCCCGGATACAAAATGACATGTCAGGTAATCACACGGTATGTCGCCCCCGATCTTCTCTCAAGCCTGGATCCTCTGCCGCCCCCGCTTTTTTATTCGGGGCCTTTTTATCTATTGTGTGCGCATTGTGCCTGACTGTGCGCGACTACGGCAGGTGGTACCGCCCGCCGGAATTGTTATTTGGTTGCCGATATTACAGCACCGCCGTCGACATTTGGTCCGTCGGTTGCATCTTCGCGGAGCTGATGCTGCGCACACCGTATCTCCCTGGCGAAAGCGACATGGACCAGCTCAAGACCATCTTCCGTGCGTTGGGAACGCCGACAGAAGAGGAATGGCCGGTACGTGAACTAAGTGCCTTTTTTCCCCCCCCTTCCTCGACACCCCTGAATATGGGGAGGGGCTTCTGAACTTATCTGTGCGTTTCTTTCACGCTCATGCGACGCCACAGGGTCACACCAAATTGCCAGACTATGTATCGGTCGGACAGTTTCCAAGAACGCCCTTACGTGACCTGTTCACAGCTGCAAGCACAGACACCCTGAACCTACTCAGCAGATGCATCGCCTATGAGCCACGGAGACGGATCGGCGCCAGAGATGTTCGTACACGCTCTGTCGTGTTATCATATTTTTAGACCTACCTACTCACCGTTTTACGTCCCACGGGTTAGGCCCTCAACCACCCTTACTTCTTCGCGCTCCCGTACCCGACGCATCCGTCCAAGCTTCCCAAAACTGCCGCGCAGACCGCTTCTGCCTCCGCCCGGCCGCTCGACGAGGTCGACGGGAATGTCGAGCCGAGCGGTCCTGGGTCGGGCGTCAAGGGCGCTGCCCCGCCCAAGAAGCTCAAGCGTAAGCTAAGCGGGCACGAAATATCGCGCAACATCGCGCGTAAGCTTGACTTCACCGCTACTTAGCGAGCTTACTGTACCTTCTTCCTCCGAACCTTGCGGTGTCAGGAAAAGTGGAGACCCCGTGGAAACGCGCGGATGTGTACCATACGTTAAATGCGTGTCGTCCGCATGCGAGACAAATTCATTTCGCGACGCCTGTCACCCCTCAGCGCACTTACCGGTTACAGAAACGGGACAATGCAAAAATGTAGACTATGCAGCTTAACGAGTATAATGTGTATGTGCAATGCGATTATAGTGGGGAAAAGGAAAACAGGCACAGGACACATGAGACAGCAAAGAAGAAACCGGAGGACCTGATTTGTATAACATAGGTTAATCATTGCGTCGGGGTAAAATGAAAAAAAAAGGATCGCCCTATCCTTATGCTCTCGGCTCCTCGCAAGAAACGCATTTCATCTTGGTGGCGTCGTTATCCACCATGCAGACTATGCAAGTCCATGTTCCTGCAGCTTTCGTCGGCGCCTTGAGCCCCGCAGCTGCCCAATTGAAGCCAGCTGAGGGTGTGACGGGCGGCGGGGGCTTGGGAGGTTCGACCGTAGACGTCGCGCTCGTGCCGGCAGAATTTGGTCGTGGCTCCTCGCAAGAGACGCATTTAGACTTGGCGGTATCATTGTCCACCATGCAGACTCCGCACGTCCATGTCCCCGGCGCCTTCGTCGGCGCCTTGAGTCCCGCGGCCACCCAGTTGAAGCCGACCGTGGGTGCGGCCGGCTTGGGGGGCTCGGATACTGCTTCGGGTGCGGTGGTCTTTGACGTAGAATCCGGTCGCGGCTCCTCGCAGCAGACACACTTGACCTTGGCAGCATCGTTGTCTACCATGCACACACCGCATTTCCATGACCCAGCGGCTTTCACCGGCGGTTTCATCGATGCAGCCTCCCAGTTGAAGCCGGTAGATGCAGGCTTCGCTCCAAAAGCGAACGCGAACGTAGGGAGTGAAGACGAGTCTGAGATCAAAGCTGCGCCACGTTCCTTGGCATGGTTCAGGGGCACTTGGGGGCTTGTCTCCACGTTGAAAGAGAACGACGGTAGGGACGCAGTGTCAAGGGAAAGTGCCGCTTGCTTTGGGTCTTTGGGGACTGATTTCGTCGAGTGCGATCCAGTACTCGGGCCAGGTTCCAGAAGGGGACTCGGTGCAGAAGGTGTCGGCAGACTCGGGGTAGCAGGTTGCGATGTGGGTAGTGATGTAAACGAGTCATGGGGCTGTTCCGTTGCGGGTGCAGGGGTATCAAAAGCAGATGTGGCAGGCGGTGGTGAGTCGGGATCGCTCTCCGCAGCAAACCCGAAGCGAAGCTTGGATGGTTCCTTTGGAGCTGACGATTTAAGCGGGAAAGAAGACTTGGCCGTCGCACCGAATAAATTGCCATTCGACATCGGCGTTTTCTTAGCGTTAGGCTGAGACTCCGGTGTATCAAATACGTCACTCGGGTGCGTGGTTGACAGAGATGGGGGGGATGTAGGAGAGTGCATATCCACATCTGGAACGTCTTCAACAGTGGGACGTGGCACCTTTTTCTGCCTTTTGGGAGGGGGAACGTCGCCTCCTGCTGGTTCTTCACCTCCTTGCTCGTTGGAGGCAGCATGAATGCCATTGATATGAGGGGGAGAAGGCGATTTGAGCCGGGTGCTGCGCCGAGGCTGTTCCGGATGTGAAGTGCCATTTGGTTTAGTTGTCGACACTTTTCCAATGTTCGGAGGTGGACGAGAGCGCTTGCTTCCCTGAAATAGCGTCAACAGGAATACACGGGGGAGGCACGTGTAGCATACTGACAGTCGGTACCGTGGCCTCAATAATTGTCTGGGGACTCAAGTCGACCTCTTTCTTTTCCGGCTCCTTTGGCCGTCCCTCCGGAGCTTTCCTCTTCTTGGCAGGCTTCTTTTGTAAAGAAGGTTTGACTGGACTGGCAGTCTGGTAGGGGTTCGAGAGGTCGGGCCTCTTCGGGGGAGTGACTTCCTTGATGAGTTCGGCCATGAAGTTTGCGGCCCGCGTAGGGTGGCTCGGCTTGGAAGGAGGTGAAGAATGGGGCGGCGAGGACGAGTCCCCCGTACCCCAAGTGTTGCGCAGAGGAGAGGGCACCGCAGGAGTAGTGGGTTTCGGGGGCATCGAGAGACGGAGCCGTGGAGTGGCAGGGACGGTGTTAGACTTGCTAGGGCTGGCGTCGTTCATGGAGGTGTAAGACGACGAAGAACCGCTCGAAGTGGACAAGGTAGAAGACTCGACGCGAGCTTGCTCACGTGACGGGGTCAAGGGTGATGAGTCGTGGGTACCATGAGGTGCGGGGGATTCGGTGGCCGTGTCTACACGTCGCCGCTTAATATCTGATTTATTGGGTGATGGCTCTGGTGCAGAGAGCCTAAATTTTGATGGAGTTGGCCGCGGGGGGCCGAAGGCGGGACTCTGGTGACGGTTGCGGGGGCGAGCGCTCCCTGCACCCTGCCATTTGTAAATGCCATTAGGGTTCCTTGTCAACGTTCGACGCGGAGTTTGCTGTGAGGAAGGAGGAGAGCCGACATTGAAAGCTGGTGTAGTGCCACGGCTGGGTGTGGGACTAGCAGAGAACCGAAAAGGCTGAGAGTCATCATCTACGAAACCTGATCAACGAAAGGGGCCGCAACCGAAGAGGAAGCACAGACCTTGTACACTATCTTTGAGAAGGGATACCAAGCCGACATATTCAACATGGTGCAAGGGTTGGTCAGCGCGGTCACGTAAGTACTGTTTGACGGTCTCCAGTTTCTCCACCGGAGACTGTGATGGAACATCAAGCCGGGGTGATTCGAATGTGGGGGACGCCTTGAACGGGGATATTGCTCCGGCTGGCCCTGAGGTCGACATGCAGGTTTGTGGTTGTCGTGTAGGTGTCAACGGAGGGTGAAGTTGCCGCTGAAGTGGTTGTTGCTGCGCTAACTGAGAAAGACGGAGGCACAGTTCAGATTCCTATATACGAGACGAAAGTGGGCTATGACGCACTTCATGACCGCGTTGCGAAAGAACCTCAGGAGGGCGCGGTGCCCCGGGTTCTGAAACATCGGCTGACCGTCTCTCATCGCATTCTGCAGCCTCTTCTCGAAAGTTCTCCTCAGGTTCCTCTGAGGACTTCCTGCGACGCAAGGGGTTTAGGAAGCCAAAGAAGCCTGATAAAGACCACGACTAGCGGGGATGTGAGCCGACTTGGAAGACTGAGGGATGAAGAGGCGAGGACGAACCGATTTCTTGGATTGCGCGTTAGGACGGTTGTACGGTGATGAAAGTTGATTTCTTGTAGCACGGCGATCATTACGCCTTGCGACACTCATAATTTTCAGGATAGCCGGGGGAAGCAAAAGGGAAAGACAAGAAGTTGACGGGGGTGTGAGGAGGACCCAATCGTGCACTCGCACGCGGGTCGCGGTTCGCCTGAGCCCGTTCGGCTATTCCCGGCCTTATTCTTTCCCACGTGCGCCACGTCCAACACACTCCCACAACAAAGCCGTCGCCGTCGGACGACAAAATGCCAGACAAAGTCGTCGAGACACCTTATCCTCTCATAGATGCCGACCCGCATTTCTATCGTGTTGTTCGATACATGAGGCCATCGGACTACGCTGTCTGGGCAGGCGCAACTGCCGCGTTTCCTTCAGCTCTTTACTTCTGGGGTGAATGCATACATCTGCCTCGTCCGTATAACTTACGCGCTCATGCGACTTGTCATACTCAGAGATGGCTGATCCCACGAAGTCGCGTTTACGGCCAGCTTTACGCCTCGGTGGCGTGTTCGGTGTCATTGGTGGCTTTTTACTTGCCTATCAACGCTCAAGCTGTGAGTCCACCGTCCGCGGAGACCATGCTGACACTCAATGTCGCCATACAAGTCCGCTTTTGGGGATGGTCAGAGAACAAGCGTGAGGAAGAAAGGGATTTTGCCGAACTAAGCCAGCGCGCGCGCGAAGGCAAGCCGCTCTATGGCGAGTCGCACCAGCCGCTGTGGGTCCAGAACTCTGCATATAGCAACTCTGCCTTCTCGCAGCTCAAATTCAGTGGGTATCTCGAAATGATCGTTCATATAACACTCATTCTCACACTCCCTCCCCTCGCCCAAAGGCGCCTTCCCAATGTAAGTTTTAGCATGATCGTCCGTTGTCTGTCACCGCTCTTACTACCCTTCTTTCCTCACCAGGTTCAACTTTGTCAATCACCCATTCCACGGCACTAATCCCGCCAAGTATGGTGTCAAACCCACTTCGGAAAGTAGCGAGACGACCGAGCAGTGAGCGGTAACACGCACTCTAGTATACTCTCCTTTTATCAAGCCTATTCTTCTGGTGCTCCATACGAAGGTCCTAATAAGCATAGTGGAGTGCGCCGGGATTGTAATTGACGCCCACTCGATCCAAGGGAAAGGCTCACAACACGCACTTTCTCCATCGTCGTTTCGCAAGTGGCAGTACAGTCCTTTTGACGACTGGAGCGTCTATCAGATACCCCTGGATCGTCGGACTTGTAAAGTTTACGGTATGCACCCACTGATCACAAGGACGATCCATCATCTTCGAGCAGCATTTTCCTTGCCTCGTGTCTCGCCTACTGTAGGGACCCACTTGGGACCCTTGGCAGATCTGCCTTGCCTCGGCACTCCTGCGAGGTGTAGAACGACTTTTCCATAAATTTTCTTTCGCTAGACAGTTCAGAAACTCTCCCTCGATGTCTCGATGCGCGATGGTTAGGGAATACTACTGTAGGTATCCGCGCAGTCGCACGGGCCCCATGCGCAGAGTTGGGCGCAAAAAAAACGCTCCCATGCCCCTGTCGTGGAAAGAATCATTGGAAGCACCTCCCGGTGGCACATGGCCCAGTTGCCTGTGCTGATGGATGTCACATCCCATCAGTGGGTGGCTCTTGGCAGGTGCACGCCCTGAGGCTTGAGGCTTGGAAACCTGAAAAGCGGAGACCCAAATAATCCTCGTGCCCGTTCTTCTCCCCAGCCATTATGCTTGGGGGGGTTGAAACTAGCCTTGACTCATCCAGTGACATGACACAGTGGGGATTTAAAAAATTCCGGATAACGTCCTACGCTACCTCACTCCCAAGCAATGTCATCGGATCTTCCGTCCCGACTTTTTTCCATACATCCTTTCCATACTACCCTCGGAGAGGCTTTTTTCATTTTGCTGGCGGTTCTGATGGAGTCTCGAGTGTTTACCCAGACCATGTGCTCCCATTTCATGAAACGGATCTAACCTGTCAATCGTGCTTCGTCGAAGAGTTACACAAGCGGTGCACAAAAGACGAGGAATGCAAGCTTTATATTAATTTGATAAGGGCGTGGACACGACACAAACAAGTAAAATGAAGGTGTCAGTGTCAATCAACAAAAGCGGGGTTGGGTGAGGTGGAGGTGCTTCTATTCTACGCCTTTCGTCTTCCCTCGTTTCCGCTCCCGCCCGTCTGCGTCGTCTTCTTGTGAGTCAGGGACCTGGTCAGGCGCCGCGAGCTCCTTCCCTCGCTCCGCCATGTTCTGCACGAGCGTCTCCCACATGACGTCGTTGACCCCCTTGGCGCGCGCGAGCTGCGTCTTCAACCTTGCAACCTCGTCCTCGAGTTGGGTCACGCGTCCGTCCGCTCGTGCCGCCGGAAGCGCGTCGGTGCCGTCGGCCGCAGGCCTAGGCCGCGTGAAGAACTCCCAGTCACGGAGAAGCTCCTCGCGCGAGTAGGCCGTGACCGACTCGTGCGTAGCCTGTCGTAAAAAGTGTGCTCGGCAATCAATGATACGGATTTCTCGAATGCCGAAGGCGGGAGAGAGAAGACAGAGAACCAGAAGGAAAGAAGGAAGGAAGGGGGGGGAAAAGTTACACACGCGCACGCACCTTTTGTGCGTGCGGTAACATCATCGTAACCTCATGCGCCTCGCGTGGGCGTGCCTCGCGCATGCGTTGGAAGGGCACTATAGGGCGCACCGGGATCCCGCCGTCCTTATCCCCGCCGAGGTGCACGTGGCCCACGAGGTCGGACGGCTTTAAGAGAGTAGCCAAGTAGGTCACTGCGAGCCCGGGACCTGGGTGCGCGTTGATGGTGCGGAGCAGCTGGTGCGAGGGTACGTCGTACACGTGTACGTTCCCCAGGGCCGTGCCCGCAAGTAACAGCGCGCCGGTGAGGGAAAGAGAGAGAGCAGTGACGGGTTCTCTATGTGGAAGGTTAGATAAGGTTGGATCGTGGGGTCGTAGGGTGTTGGCGAAGTGAAGGGGTTACGCACCCAACTGATACGAGACGCCGTTTGCCTACGCTCGGGCCATCATCTCCGACGGACAACACATCGCCTATTCCCGCGCCTCCGACCGCTTCAGCGACACGCGCACCCGTCTTATCGATCCGTGTGCGGAAAAGGTTCACTTGGTGAATGGACCCATCTGCCGATGCCGCAAAGAATAGGCGTTCGGTAACGTCCCATGTGATAGAGGTGACAGCGTGTGGGAACTGGAAGGTAGTAAGAAGTGATTTTGAGGAGAGGTCCCACAACTTGTTGGAGCTCCATTAGCCGCCGGAAGGTGTGATGATATGAAAAATGGCGCATACCTTCACACAATGGTCGCTCGATGCCGTCAACACGCGGCAGGATGGGAATGGCCCAAAACCGCAGACGATGTCGGTGATTGGCAGTGTGTGGTCGGATAAGTCTGCATAGGCCTCGGGAATCTCGTTTTGGACGCCGTCATCTAGTAATCTGCGCAGAGGGACGAGATAAGCGTTGAGGAACGTGCGGGTGTGCGAGGATATTAAATAAGCTGACCTAAAAACAGACCAGACGCCGATGCCAGAATCCTCACTGCCTGACAGCAAAGCTTCTCCGTCCGGGGTAAAGCGCAGTACCGTGACCTTTCGATAATGAGCTTCCCAAGAGTTGTACATTATCCCCGAGGCAATCTATGACACATTAAAATTGGGTTTGGGCGTACAAATTCCGAGGTGGTGCGAGTTGACGGACCTCCCATAAGTATACTCTACCCTGCGCTGTACCGGCGGCGCAAAATTGACCTCTCCTGTCTACGGTTATGCATGAAAGTCTCTCAGGGAGGACGATTTTGAGGGAAATTTGATCCTTAATACGAGGAACGTAAGAGAGGGAATGTATGAAGGGTCCTAGACATGAAGAAGCACTTTTTGGAAGGTGTAAACGTGGAGGAGAGATTTGTCCTGTTGTACGGCAAGGATGAGACCACCACCTGCATCTCGTGTGGGTATAAGCGCTGTACAATTTTTGGCTGCGGTAGTTTGCTTGAAAGAGGCCAATGATGTGCCTGTTTGAATATCGTGAAATAAGATAGAACCTGAACCTAATATCTGTGAAGTGGAACTGGGAGCTGAAGTGCTAATGATAAGCTCTTGCATTTGAGGCCACGTGATAAATGGAATCGAAGGGTATGGAATCTAGCACATACATCTTCCGTAATCTAGGTCGTCTTAAGCATCATATAAAAACAGTTGGCGTGAACATTATCCCATCCCGTTTCCTCGTGCTCCTCCCTCCCCCCAACTCCCTTCCCATCATGTCCATCAACCTCTACGAGACCCTCGGCGTTCAAAGGGACGCTACTGAGGAACAAAGTACGTCCAACCCTTCCCCTTGGGTCATTTCATTGATCCTCCTCTGATGGTCCCGCAGTCCGAAAGGCTTACCATAGACGGGCGCTTCAAACCCACCCAGATCGAGTCCCCCCGGAGCGAAAATTAACTGCAGAGGACGAGTTCCGAAAGGTCCCTCCACCCCACCATTCACACCTTCTATGCCACTCACGCACAATGCCAGGTGAACAACGCATATGAAGTCCTCAACGACCCTACCAAACGTCAGGTAAGCCTCTACCGTATCTTCGACCCCTTTGACACGACGCTCATGTCCACCGTTTCCAATAGGCCTACGATGCCCACGGAGTCTGGCCTCCTCCACCACCAGGGTCTGGGGGGTCACGCCATCGTCACCGGCCCTACCGCCCCAGCAGGGAGCCGCATGTACACTTTCCAGAAGAACCCTTTGACTTTGGTTGGCACGATCACGCTGGATTTACCGATCCCTTTCGACTCTTTGAGTCTATTTTTGGCGAGCTGCGCCATGCCATGTCTGATCCATTTTTCCCCGACCCGTGGCGTCGAGATCGCCGCCACGATCGTGCGCGCGACTTCTTTGACGACCCGCTCATCGACGTGGACTTCCCCTTCGACCGTCACGGTGGCTTTGACGATATGATGGGTACTGGAAACGGTCGTACTCGCGTATACAGCCAAGTGAGCCGCGGTACAGTTGGGCCAGATGGTCGCTGGGTGTCTGAGAGTAGAATGACTCGCACGGTCAATGGCGTCACCGAATCAGTGTGGAAACGCAGGGACGGCGTCGTATGTGTTCCCATCATATTCCGCCGTGTGAAATGGCTAACGCTGATGCAATTACATTGCGCCCAGGGCAATGAGTACGCCACATACACCTATCCAGACGGCCGAGAGCGGCATACTCTCAACGGGCGTGACCAGATAGGTTCACAGCCACACGTCCCACCTCCACGGGTCCGACAGTCCTCACCCCCGCCCCCGCCCCTGTCCCCATCCCCATCTCCATCCCCACCGCCAATTCAGACTTCTGCGCTTCCACCACCCCCACCCTTCTCGAACATGAGCCGTAAAAGGGAGAGCCCGACGTCCGTCTCTGGCCGAACGCGAGACAGCCCAACGGGTCGCGAGCACCACAGCCCCATCGAGATCCAGTCATCTTCACGTGCGGGAACCCCGCCTCCCCCTCTCGTCAATCATAGCCACCATAGCCATAATCATAGTCATAATCACCATTACCGGCCCCCACCACCTCCCCATCCCCCACCGACGGGTCCGTCCCACTTTAGAGGTGGCGATCCAAATATGAGCATACCGGCGGTCCCACCCCCCCACCCCCCACCGACGAAGGGTATGTCCCACTTCAGGGCTGCCGATCCAAATATGAATATGCCGGTGCCGGTGGTACCCCCACACCCACCGACGAAGGGTGCGTCCCGCTTTAGGGGTGCCGATCCAAACATGAATATGTCGGTGCCGGTGGTACCCCCACACCCATCGACGAAGGGTACGTCCCACTTGAGGGGTGTTGATCCAAATATGAATATGTCGGTGGTCCCACCCCCACACCACCCCCCACCGAAGGGCACGTCCCGCTTTAGGGGTGTTGATCCAAATATGAATATGCCGGCGGTCTATCCACACGAGACGCCGCATTACAAGTCTCGATGGTGGAAAAAATAAGTTGTTGGTCAGTATGTGGGGAGATTTTTGGTCCCCGTTGCCATGTATTATTACCCAAGGGTTCTCAAATTTTTTTTCCCCTTTCGATCGCGTCTTAGTTCCTCCTCATCTGTATTTTACTCTGCATATGGATTACTACTATATGGTATTCCCTCACTTGTTGATCATCTCTCGCGAATAGACGATTTTTCTTTGGTATGCCCCCCCTTTTGCGAAGGTTCGCCTTCCAGTCAGCGCGCGCTGATCGCCTCGATTGCGTTGCTCCGAGGCATACTGGACGCTGAGGCGTGGGCGGACATATGCTGATTCTCATCACATTGAAGTGACACGACACGACTCGTTGCGAATAATCCCCTCAAGAAAGAAAAAGGAGCAAGTTATCGTCGTGATCGTCCACATGCTTTATAGCAACCGCTTCTTTCGAACGCCACAAGGTAGAGGGTTTACGAGAGCCGAAGCCCGCAATGGCGACAGGGCCCCCGAGGGATCTTCGGCCAAATGAGATGCAATCGTGCCTTTCACATGGCCGAATGGCACCGGCGGCGGTGTAAATTAGTCTCGTCCGTCTTGGGTTCTGGGAGGTTAACGCGGTAAAAGTGGTTGTGCATTATGTACGGTACATGTGATGTGATGTGTGATGGGTGTGCTTCGATCGGCGCGTTCTGGCCTACAACCGATTTGGGCAGTGGAGCCCCCCCCTGCTGCTGCTGCGGAGTGGACACAACACAAGTGAATCTACGAAGGGATATCATCCGCTCGCAGGCGCTCAGCCAGCAGCGAGGTGCAACAGCCTCGCGTCGACGAGATAGCCCTGTGTAAGCATATGGGAAAGCAGAAAATACGTTCATGCGTCCATAAACGGGTATGTTCTTATGACAGACCTTTTCATATTCTGCGCGCATGGGAAAAAAATAATATAATCAGATCTGTGAGCGGCTAGATTGAAAAGAAAAAAAGCAAGAACGCCCCCCTATAGACTAGTAGTGGCACTGGCACGTACCTTTAAGCTCCTGATATAGGCGTTTCACTTCGACTGTGCGTCTCACGATCGACTCGCCGTCCTGGAGGTTCTGATCTGGAGACTCCATGTCGCTATTCAGCGGCACGTCTAGAACGGCCACTTTCATATTGGCCGTGGTCATGCCTGCATCATACATACGAAACCAAAAAAACGATCCGGGCAGGTCGAGATAGAGTCGCGCAGGAAGAAAGGAGATTACAGACCAGGATCACTCACGAGAACCGCGCTCGAATCGAGGACGCCCTCTGCCTCGTACCCCGTCTCCTTCTGAAACTCGCGAATCGCGGCTCCTTCGGGCGTCTCGCCGTCATCGATCAACCCTGCGGGAAGTTCTGCAATTTGAAATATAAAAGCCCGGGAGTCGGACCGGGTTTCAAAACACGTGAGCAAAACCTGAAAGATAAGTTGCCCACCGGTGGGCGGTATTGTTCTACGATCACAATGGGAAACGCGCGCGTCTTGGAACGGATGAGAGCCAGGACCGCGACCGCTGCGGGTAGGGGACCTTACTTAGGGCGCGGTGTACTACAGAAACGGGTGATGTGGTCAAGAATACCGTCTATGCCAGACTTGCCACGCGTGCGTCTGTTTGCAGCCTCCCAGAACCTCTATCGAAAGAAAATGTAGGGAACGGCCAGTGACGAGCACACGAACAGGGACTTCATTACCTCGTTGTCCGTTTGGTCTTACCAATTTATCTTCTTCAAGCCCACCCATCTTCAAAGGGAAACCCTTCCAGATATGTCTACGGAGGAGAGTCTAGGTACGCATTTGTAAATGCCATTAGGGTTCTTTGTCAACGTCCGACGCGGAGATTGCTGTGAGGAAGTAGGAGAGCCGACATTGAAAGCTGGTGTAGTGCCACGGCTGGGCGTGGGACTAGCAGAGAACCGAAAAGGCTAAGGATCATCACCTACGAAACCTGATCAACGAAAGGGACCACAACCGAAGAGGAAGCACAGACCTTGTACACTATCTTTGAGAAGGGATACCAAGCCGAGATATTCAACATGATGCAAGGGTTGGTCAGCGCGGTCACGTTGACGGTCTCAAGTTACTCCACCGGTGACTGTGATGGAACATCAAGCCGGAGTGATTCGAATGTGGGGGACGCCTTGAACGGGGATATTGCTCTGGCTGGCCCTGAGGTCGACTTGCAGGGTTGTCGTGTAGGTGTCAACGGAGGGTGAAGTTGCCGCTGAAGTGGTTGTTGCTGCGCTAACTGAAAGACGGAGGCACAGTTCAGATTCTTATAGACGAGACGAAATCGGCTATGACGCACTTCATGATCGCGTTGCGAAAGAACCTCAGGAGGGCGCGATGCCCCGGGTTCTGAAACATCGGCTGACCGTCTCTCATCGCATCCTGCAGCTCCTTCACGAAAGCTCTCCTCAGGTTCCTCTGATGACTTCCTGCGACGCAAGGGGTGTAGGAAGCCAAAGAAGCCTGATAAAGACCATGACTAGTGGAGGTGTGAACCGACTTGCGAGCCTGAAGGATGGAGAGGCGAGGACGAACCGATTTCTTGGGCTGCGCGTTAGGACGGTTGTACGGTGATGAAAAGTGATTTCTTGTAGCACGGCGATTGCGGCACTCATAATTTTCACGATAGCCGGGGGAAGCAAAAGGGAAAGACAAGAGGTTGACGGGAGTGTGAGGAGGGCCCAATCGTGCACTCGCACGTGGGTCGCGGTTCGCCTTCTTTCCCACTTGCGCCACGTCCAACCGCTCCCACAAGCATAGGCCAACAAAGTCGTCGAGACACCTTATCCTCTCATAGATTATGCCGACCCGCATTTCTATCGTGTTGTTCGATACATGAGGCCATCGGACTACGCTGTCTGGGCAGGTGCAACAGCCGCGTTTCCTTCAGCTCTTTACTAGACATGAAGAAGCACTTTTTGGACGCTGTAAATATGGAGAGATTTGTCCTGTTGTACGGCAAGGATGAGACCACCGTCTGCATCTCGCGTGGGTATGAGCGCTATGCAATCTTTTGGTAGTTTGCTTGAAAGAGGCCAAGGATGTGCCTGTATCGGAGGCCACGTGATAAATGGGATCTCTTTATCTTTACCACTTATATTCCGTAATCCAGGTCGTCTCAAGCATCATTCAAAAGCCTGAGCCTCTCCACACGTTGGCGCGACCATTAACACATCCCGTTTTATCGTGCTCCCCCCAAGTCTCTTCCCACCATGTCTACCGATCTCTACGAGATCCTCGGCATTCAAAAGGACGCTACTGACGATCAAAGTACGTCCAATCCTTTCCCCTGGGTCATCCATCCTCCTCTGATGGTCCCGCAGTCCGAAAGGCTTACCGTAGACTGGCCCTACAAACTCACCCAGATCGTGTCCCCCCGGAGCAAAAACTAACCGCAGAGGACGAGTTTCGAAAGGTCTCTCCAACCCCTCCATTTACTCTCTTCTATGCCACTCACTCACAATGCCAGGTGAACAACGCATATGAAGTCCTCATCGACCCTACCAAGCGTCAGGTAAGCCCCTACTGTATCTTCGACCCCTTGATACGACCTCCACTCATTTCCGACCGTCCACCGTTTCCAATAGGCTTACGATGCTGCCGGAGTCTGGCCTCCACCTCCACCACAACCACAATCACAACCACCACAACCAAGGTCTAGGGGGTCACGCCATCGTCATCGGCCCTACCGCACCAGCAGGGAGCCGCATGTACCATTTCCAGAAGATCCCTTTGACTTTGGTCGGCACCATCACGCAGGGTTTACCGATCCCTTTCGACTCTTTGAGTCCATTTTTGACGAGCTGCGCCATGCGATGTCCAATCCATTTTTACCCGACCCGTGGCGTCGAGATCGCCGCCACGATCCACACCAACGTGTGCGCGACTTCTTTGATGCCTCGTTCATCGACATGGGCTTCCCCTTCGACCGTCACGGTCGATCTCGACGCTACAATCCACACCAACGTGAGCGCGACTTGCTTGATGACCTGCTCATCGACATGGGCTTCCCCTTCGACCGTTACGATAGATTTCGACGCCACGATCCACACCAACGCGTGCGCAACTTCTTTGATAACCCGCTCATCGACATGGGCCTCCCCTTCGACCGTCGTGGTGGCTTTGACGATATGATGGGCACTAGAAACGGTCGTACTCGCGTGTACAGCCAAGTGACCCGCGGTGCAGCTAGGCCCGATGATCCTTTTTCTTTATTTTTTGGAATCTGAATTTGTATTCCGCGGCATGTACAACGTGGTACAGAGGCGGTCACGTATGTATACTACGCATTATGCTTAGAGCGTGTGTGTTATGGGCGAGGAACCAGAGCAAGCTGGTTATGGGCAGCAGTGGATCGTTGGGTGGTGGTGGTCTGGTTCGGGAGGGGGGTAATGACGACCCGATCCCGCTTCTATTCTAATGTGATTCATCCTGGCTCCCAAACTTCCCGCGGCTTAGCGCAGGCTCCCGTCTCCTCCAGGAATCGCAGCACCTCTTGGACACGTTTCGGGTGGGTGAAAAGCTGGGGGAGACTTCGGGGGCAGCCGTTAGCAGTAGAATGCTTGCGGCGCGCGGCGGTATGGAGTGGGCACTCCATTAGTACATGTTCGATAGTTTAGACCGGCTTGTTACAAGGACATGCGATTTGTTCCAGTATGTGTCGGGAAAAACTGTTTGGTATATTCCCCGGTGAATGCGTAATCTGTAGAGGGTTGAATGTGTACGTCTAGAGAAAGACTTAGCTGTGTTTTTCGTGTGATTTGTGGGAGTGGGATGGTTGTCCGTGGTTCCTGTGTTTGACCAGGGTGTTGGGCGAGGACTCGGAGATTGGAATGCGGGGTCTGGGAGCTTTGTGAGGGCCATTCTGTAGGCCATTGATGTACGCGGTGACTGGTGCCAGCGTTCGGCCCATGCCGTGACTTTGGACTTTTTCTTTTGGCCCTTACAGTAATGGTTTGCGGTTCTATTAAGATGACGAGGTTCGCCGTGCGGATGGATTCAAAGGCAAGCTGTTTGGCTCTCCTGAAGCCTATGAAAGGGGCCGACTTCGGTAGCCACAGTAACTTGATATTTGCGTCTGGGTGGCGCCTGAGGAGCTCACTGAGTTGATTCAAGTGGTTGATAGCTGTCGCTTGTTCCTCATGTGGTGATGCGTCCAGTACCTTGTTTACCGCCGCACAGGATGAGAGGAAGATGAGGGTGGGCACTCCTGAGGCTACTCCCGCCTGCTTACCGTCTGCGCGGCCTTTACTTGAGATCACTCCGTCACAGAATATGTTTATCGTTGTACGATTACGGCATGCATCTGCTTGTGCAGTGGAGCCTCCTGCTGCGGAAAGGGCCCAGAGGGGTACAAGTGAATCTACGAAGGGATATCACCCGCTCGCAGGCGCTCGGCCAGGTCGAAGCCAGCAGCGAGGTGCAACAGCCTCGCATCGACGAGATAGTCCTGTTTAAGCATACGTTCATGCATCCATAAACGGGTATGTTCTTATGACAGACCTTCTTTTCATATTCTGCGCGCATGGGAAAAAAGAATAATCAGATCTGGGTGAGCGGCTAGATTGGATTGCAAGGGAAAAAAAAGGCAAGAACGCCCCCTATAGACTAGTAGTGGCACTGGCACGTACCTTTAAGCTCCTGATATAGGCGTTTCACTTCGACTGTGCGTCTCACGATCGACTCGCCGTTCTGGAGGTTCTGATCTGGAGACTCCATGTCGCCATTCAGTGGCACGTCTAGAACGACCAGTTTCATATTGGCCGTGGTCATGCCTGCATCATACATACATCGAGATGGAGTCGCGCAGGAAGAAAGGAGATTACAGACCAGGATCACTCACGAGAACCGCGCTCGAATCGAGGACGCCCTCTGCCTCGTAGCCCGTCTCCTCCTGAAGCTCGCGAATCGCAGCCCCTTCGGGCGTCTCGCCGTCATCGATCAACCCTGCGGGAAGTTCTGCGATTTTGAAATAAAAAGCCGGGAGTCGGACCGGGTTTCAAAACACGTGAGCAAAACCTGAACCCCCAGATAGATATAAAAAAAGTAGTTTCTGACCCACGACGAAGTTGCCCACCGGAGGGCGGTATTGTTCTATGATCACGGTGGAAATGGGAAACGTGCGCGTCTTGGAACGGATGAGAGCCAGGACCGCGACCGCTGCGGGCAGGGGACCCTAACTTAGGGCGCGGTATACTACGGAAACGGGTGATGTACCGTCTATGCCAGACTTGCCACGTGTGCGTCTGTCTGCAGCCTCCCAAACCCTCTATCGAAAGAAAATGTAAGGAACGGCCAGTGACGAGCACACGAACGGGGACTTCCTTACCTCCTTGCCCGTTTGGTCTTGCCAATTTATCTTCTTCAAGCCCACCCATCTTCAAAGGGAAACCCTTCCAGATGAACGGATATGTCACGGGGGAGAGTCTAGGCACGCACTTTGCGTCGGCGGTGTTGAGGTCTTCTGTGGAAAGCACCTTCGGGGATTGGGACATTATCTGTATCTGACGAACTGGACGTAGATGGAACGCCGCAGAGTTTCGCCGTAGCACGATACGATAAACAGATAACAGGCACGTCATGTACAGTATCCGAGTCAACTATGACATATGGGTTTCCATATCTAGCGCGTCTGCTTCGTTACCAGTTCACAACCAATTGAAATACTGACACGTCGTACAGTACCTTTCCCTGCCCGGTTTACATTCCCACTATCATCGCAGGCTAAAGAAAGTATCGTCATTGAATAAAGTGTGAGGCTGAGATTTGCGTCGATCAACAAGTTCTGGATGGGACTGACGCCAAGGGGGCGATCCTCCCGAAGTGTATCAGTGTTGTATTCTATCAGCCACCTCCGCGGAGGTTCTGGATGCTGCACGAGTGTCACTGCCCGGAGGCGAGATGTGCATCGTGCCAGGATTTGGCACAACGTAATGGTTAACTACAGCATCGGCCTTCACTTGAGCGATACCACCAGCGCTCCTGGAGCTGGCTAAGAACAAGCAAGCGTAGTCCAATTCAATTCTAGAAACCTGACCCATCATATCACACGGTACAGAATTTTCGGGATTGGGACTTAAGAAAATGGGTTGGCGTCGACCAAGTCGACCTGTTCCGAGTCCGAGTCCGGGACGAGGATCCTTCCGGCTCGCTGCATTAATTATTACTTGAACACGTACGTCAACCGTCCCAGCCCTCCTCTTCTTTCTCCCTCACTTACTCAGTTCATTGCCGAAATGTCGAAACCTGCAACTGTTCTTGATTCAGTCCTTGACGCAGTTGGAAACACCCCTCTCATACGCCTCGATAGGATAGCGGAGCATGAAGGTCTCAAATGCAACCTCCGTAAGTCTGCTAATTGTGTGCCAGGTCACCTAAAGCCTACGTCTGCCCAGTTGGGAAGCTGGAGTACACCTCTGCTGGCGGATCCGTGAAAGACAGGATTGCAAAGCGAATGGTCGAGATCGCAGAGCAGGAGGGGAAGCTCATTCCAGGACAGAGCGTGGTCATTGAGCCAACTTCAGGAAACACGGGTGCGCTTTGTTTGTCACTAGACTCGTAAACTCATTTCATTGCTAAGCTCTGTGCTATATCATAGGTATTGGTCTCGCAATGGCCTGCGCCGTAAAGGTAACACTCATGCCAGCCAATGAGGAGAGTCACTGAATACTACAGATAAGGGATATTCAGTGATCATTACTATGCCAAAGAAAATGTCGCTTGTGCGTGTGCTTTGTTGAGATTCGCCTAGTTGCTACTGCTTATATCAAGGCCGTATCATAGGAGAAAGAAGCGGCATTGCGCGCTCTTGGTGCGGAAGTCGTGCGGACTCCCAATGAAGCCGCCTGGGATGCCCCGGAAAGTCATATAGGTAGAGTACTCGGGTCCATTTCCTTCTGGCCCAACGGAACTGAACTCGTGTGGCTGTAGGCGTGGCCCAGCGCTTGCAAAGAGAGATACCAGGCGGCATAATTCTGGATCAATATCGCAACGTACGTTGTGCTTATATGTGCGCATGTTGTGCTTCATGCTTTGCGCTCAGGTGAACAATCCACTCGCGCATGAGCTCACTACTGCACCTGAGATCGTCGCGGCCGTGATATCAACGCCTTCGACATCGATCCACCCATCGTCGGGGAAAGTGGATGTCTTCGTCGCGAGTGCTGGAACTGGCGGCACAGTCTCTGGTGTCGCGAAAGGAATCAAGCGAACCCACAATCCAGACTGCGTTGTCGTTGGCGTGGACCCCGTTCGTTCATCGTATTTCTTTTCCCCCGAGCCAGCCTCTGCTTACCGACGCTCACGCAGGTTGGTTCGATTCTCGCCGTCCCTGCTTCTCTCAACGAGACAGGCAAGGGCTGTTCATACGTCGTGGAAGGAATTGGCTATGACTTTATTCCGGACGTGCTCACGCGAGAGCCCAGCATAATCGATTCCTGGATGAAGACGAACGATACAGAGGCTTTCTCGGCTGTTCAGTTGCTCATGCGCCATGAGGGAATGCTAGTTGGCGGGAGCAGCGGCAGCGCACTCGCAGGTGGTCTGGCATGGTTGCGCTCTGAGAGCGGACGCGAGATAGCGCAGACGCCGGGAAAGAATGTTGTCATTCTACTGCCTGATGGGTACGTGTGATCGGTGTTCCATTTCTTCGCAACTTATAACTTGACACCGACAGGCTGAGGAATTACATCGGCAAAGATTGGTTCCTTGACATGGCTCTTCGACAGGAGCCTTCGCCACTTGCGCGGCGCATTGCAGAGGTGCTTGACCGACCAGCTAATGAAGACAACGCGAAGCCTTGCTTGTAAGAGAGCGGTGCGAAGAATTGAATCAACCGGGAGGTAAATAGACAGTAAATTAATGAATGTATATAATTGGCATGAGATCACGTGTCAAATTTGATTTATAAGCACATATCCTGGATCGGAGCATGAGCAGAGCGGACACGACAGCGACAGACTCGAACACCCTTCACGTTATTCTTTCTCTTATTTCCTTTCTTCTAATCTTGTTATTTTGTAGCAGTTTAGCAGTCTGTTTCTAATTGATATCTGTGCCACATGGCGTCTTCCGTCTTTTACAAGTTCAAGTCTCAGAGAGAAGAGTCTAGGGTGACCTTCGATGGCTCCAGTATCTCTGTGTTTGATCTTAAAAAAGATATCATTCTGGCCAACAACCTTGCAAAAGCCAATGATTTTGACCTCGCTGTATTCGACAGCTCATCCGGGGAAGGTCTGTTCGTCCCCCGACCCAGTATAGCGTTGTCATTCTGATCACCTCACTCCTCGCAGAGTTTAAGGACGACTCGCATACCATTCCTAGATCCACTTCTGTTATTGTGAAACGAGTGCCTCTTACCCGTCCTGGAAAGGGTAAAGCGGCTATGTATGTTGCAGCTCCGGGGACGTCAACGACTCCCGAGTCAAAGCCTAACGGCCAGCAAGGCGGCACGTCTTGGTTTGCCAAGGGCTCTGCATCAAGGCGATTCGACAAGGAGGCGTCGTCGAAGCCGGCCACCGTACGTGCGCTCGTGTTCTACCATTTATGCCCTGTCACTTACGCGCCCAAACACAAGCAGCAGGCTCCTCTCCAAACTCTTAGTGGCAAGGAAGACGAAGCGGCCGCGATGGCCGCCGTATTTCAGCTTCAGTCCGCGAACTGGGAGGAGACTCAGGAAAAAATGTCACAGTTGGTCTCGCCTCTTGGCGGTTCTTCCCTGTCCAGTAGTAGTTTCTCTAATGCACTTCGCTGTCCGTTCTATCGCGGGCTGTGTTTTCTTTTTCCCCATTCTTCAGTCAGACACGGATTTATACCAATCCACGTGGAACGGGCTTTGGTCGCGGAGGCAAGCCGTTTACGCCCCACCACCAACAGGCCGAGCGACCGCTCCCGCCCAGTTATGTGTGCTACCGTTGCGGGCAGAAAGGTATGTGTTTGCTTTCCGTCTCACACTGCCCAAAGGAGTTCTGTCTCACCTTGGTGCGAGGTCATTGGATTCAGGACTGTCCAACCAATAACGATCGTGAGTTCGACAATAAGCCACGCATTAAACGGACGACAGGTATCCCGAGAAGTTTTCTAAAAGCCGTCGACAACCCGAGTGGTGCACGGATAGGCCAAGGAGTCATGGTGACTCCAGAAGGTGGTTACGTGGTCGCGCAACCGGATTCGTGAATATGTTTGCTTCGTTTCTTCTTTCCGATCGATCGACTCATCGTTTCGCGCAGGGCATCATGGCAGAGGCAAACCGTCAAGTCGAAGGGCCTCTCCGAGGCGGAAGTTCGCGAACGGCCTTCAAAAGACCCAAGCATCGTTTGCCCGATCGACAATCGGATCTTCCGCGACGCTGTCAAAACGCCTTGTTGCGGGACGGCCTACTGCGAGGATTGCATTCAGACCCACTTGCTCGAAAAGGACTTTATCTGCCCGAACTGTGCGTCTAAGGTGGCCTCATTAGACAAGCTGGTCGTCGACAGGCCGACGCGCAAGAGGGTCGCCGATTATATCAATAAGGAGATCGAAGTGGGCCAGAGGGAAGAAGACGGTCAGACGAACGATTCCACTCCAGTTGGCACCCTGTCTCAGGTACTGGGCATCGTTTTTCACTCATCGTTAACAACTCACACACGCTTTGCGCTCAGACCCCTGTACCTGATGACCTGCAGGCTGGCCTGTATGCGCAGGACGACGTCCCCGCCGACTTGGCCATGTCTCAAATGATCGTAGACAGCATCCCGCAGCTGCAGGCGCAGATCCAGCAGATCTCGCTGGCGCTGCAGAGCAGCGGCACGCGCACGCTCCCCACCCACGTGCGTCAGCAGACGGAGATGCAGCACCAGCAGCTGCAGATGCAGCTCGCGCAGGCGCAGACGATCGCCGCGGCGCTCGCCGCGGCACAGTCCGGTATCGGCGCTGCGGACATGATGATGCCGATGGGGATGATGCCGATGATGAATCAGGGTTTTGCAGGTCCGCAGATGCAGATGCCTCCGACGCAACAACAACAGCAGCAGCAGCAGCAACAGCAACAGCAACAGCAACAGCAACACAACAACAGCAACAATTGTCTGGAAGCGCAGACTCGGCGTATCAGCGCCAGCCAGTCAACAGTCGGAGGAGGAACATGAAGCGCGAGCGGCCCTCGGACTTTCTCGACGTTTCTGGCATGGATGTGGATAGGGACAATAAGGTCGCGCGGTATTGGGAATAGAGGGCGGCCGGCGGGAATTGGGATTGTTGGAGCTGCAGTATAGGATCTAAAATGGTTTTCTAGACAAGCACCAATTAATTTCATTGACATGGACTCGTGGACTAATGACCAATATACGCTTGTCTTTCAATTCTCGAGCTCTAAACTCGAGCTCTAAAAGAGGCTTCTTTTGAAAAAAAAAAAAAAGTATAGGTCATATCATAGCCTGAGGTTGCATGAGTGACTGATGCAATATTTCCGTGCAGGTGTAAAAATGAGTGTATCCGAGTCATCCTCATTGTCCCGGACTAGCAGCATACCACTTGTCCCACTTTGACCCAGCGCGCGGCTGGTGGGGGTGGGCGAGGTAGAGATCGCAGGCGCTTCCCAAGAGGGCAGACATAGTCAGGAATATCACGAGGTGCAGTGGTCGTCTCATCCGGGCCTGGCACGTGGACACGGAGACTGACTCGGACCCGACGGGACGATGTGGGTACAACTGGTCATGAGCCAAAAACCCGCGTGTGGACTTTGTCGTGTATTATACAGTCGAAGCTCTCTCAGGCTCAGGCTTAACCCATACTCTCTCTAATACCCCATACATTTTTCGAGTTACCGACTTGGTGCCGTATGCGGGAAATTTCGGCCAATGACCCATACCTTCCTGATACCCCATAATCCATACCCTTCGTGATATTAATTTCGCACAAACCATGGCACTAAAAGCCACTTGAGATCCGTTTCGATGCGGGCCGCAGGCATCACTGCCTCCGAAAATGGCTTGCTGATCTCACTTGGCATGAGGTGGACACCACGACTATCAGACACTGCTGGCATGGAGCGGGTGTCTTGCCTACCAGAGATTCTTCAGCACCAGCCCAGCCTACAGTTCCAATCTCGTCACTTCTTCACACCCCTTCCCACGATCAAGACCCCATCGCAAATGCCGAGAACGAGCTCAGATGTGCTCTCAATGACTCGGAAGCAGCTGGTGTACTTCAGTGTAACAGCAGAATGGATGTCGAGGCCATGCTCAACCCATCTGATGAGTTGCAGATGATGGTTGAGACGACGGACGAAGAATTTTGTCAGGCTGTCTTGGCTGCACGAAACGCACAGGAAGAAGGGTCCATCAATGGTGGGGATGACGATGTTGGGGATGATGCACTGCTTGAACCCGGTCCAACACATCGTGAGGTGTCCCAGGCAGCATCTGTCACCAACAGGTATGTTGAACGTCTTGATGACCCACCCGTATGCAAGCTTGAGGCAATTTTGGCCTCATTCGGACGCCAGATCCATGTATATATTAGTCTACCTAGTGTCCAGTTAGTACTAGGACCGAAAAGATAGCACGATCAAGGGCGAGTGAGATCGAGGTATACAGGCAGGAACAGTAATTCCGAGACGCCTCTTGTTGGGCTCTAAGTATACGCCACTTTGTCATCATGATGTCGCTGCAGCGGCGTAATAGGTTAGTACTTCCATGTGTTGCGAAGATACTGTATAATACCCCACCGCTGCGCCTAACACTGTAATCTCCCAGGCAGTGCGGAGAAGTCAGACTTAATCAGGTCCCTTAGGAGCCAGAGGATATCGAGAACGAGCCGGGACGGGACGGGAGAGAACCTGAGTGCCATGCACCCAATACTGTAGCCCTTGGACCCCTGGCTGGCTGAGAGTTGGCACCCACCACCGTGGCACCGCCTTCCCATCGACTCGGACTTGGACAGTATATCAAACTCACGACGTATCGAAAGAAATGTTATATCTGGGACTAGTGACAATCAATCGCGGGCTCCACGGCGATGGGTTGCTTCCATATTATTTACATTAGAGGGTGATAAAAAGGCGGATCTGAGCTTGTACATACCCCGTTCGACAATACCCTACACGTCCCTCAATGTGTGCCATACTCTGACAATAATTCTGCAATCTTCCTCTGTCCACTTGCTAATGCCGTCTGAAATGGGGTCCGGCCTACGTCGTCATGCACATGAACGTTTGCGCCCAGTTCGAGTAGCAGCTTGACAATCTCGAGATTACCATGGCTCGATGCGAGATGCAGTGGAGTCCAGTGGTTCTGTTTCCTTGCATTTACATTAGCGCCTTTATCATGCAACAGCCGTGTGATGTTAGGATATCCGTATAGGGATGCCAGGTGCAACGGAGTCCCCCCATCCTCGTCTTGGGACATCACATCCGCACTATACTCGATCAACTTCTCTGCGACGTCAAATCTTCCTTGCATCGACGCCACATGCAACGGAGTCCGGTAAAATGCGCCTCGTTCGTTGACATTTGCGCCACCACTGAGTAGTGACCATACAATGTCAAGTCTTCCCTGTTCTGATGCCGTATACAATGAAATCCCCCCACTGTCGATGGCACTTGCATTTTCCTCACCGCTGAGGGACAACTCCACAACGTCGGAAGGCATTACTTGTGATACAGTGTCCGGGGTTGTGATGCCCAAGCTGACCCAAGAACTCACATCTCCGATTCCCATGTGCTCAGCTAGGAACCTTGCGACTTGGTGTTTCCCATTTCGAGAGGCTACATCTAGTGGAGTCTCCTCGTTGCCGTTCTGCATATTGAGATCTGCACCGGACTCGAGTAGGAATTTGACGATGTCAAGATGCCCATTCGATGATGCTGCGTGGCATGGAGTGGAGCCATCGTTCGTGCGGGAATTCGGATCCGCTCCAGACTCGATCAACAAGCGTGCAACTTCGGTTCTCCCGGTATGGGACGCTTGATATAAGGCAGTTTCTCCGCCATCGGCGTTCGTATCGACAGCTGCTCCGTGGTCGAGTAACTGTTGTACAATATCGAGATGTCCCCAAGCCGAAGCTGACATCAATGGCGTCTGGCGCTCGTTGAGAGGGGAGTCCACATCGGCGCGATTCTGGAGTAACAGCTGCACGATTTCCAAATGGCCGTATTGTGAAGCTAACAACAATGGCGTCCAGCCTTGGTTGTCAGGGGAGTCCACAGCGGCGCCACTCTGGAGTAGCAGCTGCACGATTTCCAGATGGCCGCATCCTGAAGCTGACATCAATGACGTCCAGCCTTCATAGCCAGGGGAGTCCAAAGCGGCGCCACTCTGGAGTAGCAGCTGCACGATTTCCAGATGGCCGTATCGCGAAGCTGACATCAATGACGTATTGCCGTGGTTGTTAGGGGAGTCCACAGCGGCGCCACTCTGGAGTAGCAGCTGCACGATTTCCAGATGGCCGTATCGCGAAGCTGACAACAATGGCGTCCAGCCTTCGTTGTTAGGGGAGTCCACAGCGGCGCCACTCTGGAGTAGCAGCTGCACGATTTCCAGATGGCCGTATCGCGAAGCTGACATCAATGGCGTCCAGTCTTCGTTGTTAGGGGAGTTCACAGCGGCGCGATTCTGGAGTAACAGCTGCACGGTTTCCAGATGGCCGTATCGCGAAGCTGACAACAATGGCGTCCAGCCTTCGTTGTCAGGGGAGTCCACAGCGGCGCGATTCTGGAGTAACAACTGCACGATTTCCAGATGGCCGTATCGCGAAGCTGACAACAATGGCGTCCAGCCTTCGTTGTCAGGGGGTCCACAGCGGCGCCTCTGGAGTAACACTGCACGATTTCCAGATGGCCGTATGCGAAGCTACATAATGGCATCCAGCCTTCTTGTAGGGGAGTCCACAGCGGCGCGTTCTGGAGTAACAGCTGCACGATTTCCAGATGGCCGTATTGCGAAGCTACAACAATGGCGTCCAGCCTTGGTGTAGGGGGGTCCACACAACGCGATTCTGGAGTAACAGCTGCACGATTTCCAGATGGCCGTATCGCGAAGCTAACACAATGGCGTCCAGCCTTCGTTGTCAGGGGAGTCCGAGTCCACAGCGGCGCGATTCTGGAGTAACAGCTGCACGATTTCCGATGGCCAATCGCGAAGCTGACATCAACGGCGTCTCGCCTTGAGGCACGGGAGTCCACTTCCACGCCGTATCGTACGATACCCGTGCACATCACGTTCTCCATCCACGAGTCACATCCAATAAGATCTCACCCTCCCATTCGCATATCCGTATCGACATCCCCATGGCGTTCCAATAAGAACTCCACAATGTCACGACGTCCGCTAGCTGATGCTTTGTGCAATGAACTCAAGCTGCCACGGTCCAGAAAATTCACGTCCGCACCGTGCTCAAGAAGCAGCAGCGCAATGTTGAAATATCCTTTCACGAGGGCAGCATACAATGGAGTACCGTGCGTGCCTCCCCTGGCATTGACGTCTAGGGGACAGCTCATGACGAGGTGTCCCACAACGTCGTGGAAACCACACAGTGTCGCAAAATATAACGGGACTGCTTCAGGCCGTGTTGGATGCTCGCTCGACATGTGTCTCGCCCAATCCCAAGGTTGATCTACATTGTATATCCAGACCCATGTCGCAAAGTGTGGTTTGTCCGGGTCGAACAGGCACTCCATGAGTTCTTGAATGTTCGATGACACATTCTCAAACTGGGCATGGTCGACCCAGTGTTGAGCAGCGTAGATGGAGAGTGGAAAGTCCTTCATTCTGTCTTTGTCAACTTGGTGATCAAGTCGGAGTAGCGCGCCGAGGCAAGCCTGTGCGAGAATAGAATGTGCCGAGTGGGGAAGTGTATGATAGAGGGAAAGGTTCTCTTCTGCTTTCGCGATCCGATCCGATATTAAGAACTCCTTCACGGAGAAATGGGAGAACTGGACGACTTTATGCCCATCGAGGCTAACAATGGCGATTAGGCTGGAACAAGCAGATAAAACCGCTTCTTGGGCGTTTTCCAGGCGCCAATCCGCATGATATTCGGGAGCCCTTCCAGACTCGAGCCGAAAGGCAAGAACTTCTGCCAGTTCCTCGACGTGGAGAGGGCGAACTGCCACTGTAAGGCATTGAAGGAGGCGATGAGCATATTCTCGATTTCTCCTCTCTATCCCTAGCAGAATACGCTGGTACGTAACATCCAACGTTTCGGGTAATTCGTCGAGAACACCTCGGAGACTTGCAGGAATGCAGCCGCGCAAAGTATCTAGCTGGCAAACCACCCATCGAAACCTGTGTAATCTCATAAACGATTTGTGCGACGCCGTGATGTTCACAACTTACATTCCGTCAGCCTTTCGAACAAGCGTATCAATAACAAGTTCTTTATCCTCCACTCTCCACTTCTGCATCTTCCGGTCTGAGTAAACAACGGACCTGATGTAGTCGTTGATGTCATTCTTCTGACCGCTCTGGTCATGAAGAGACAAAACATGAGAGGCCAAACTTTCAAACGCAGTTACGATGTCAGCTTCGGGACGACTGGTTGTGCATAGGCGGAGATTTGGAAGCCGTAAATCGACAAGCTTTTCCAAGAGGTCCAGGACCATTTCGCGAGGGGACACCACACCTGTATTTGGACATTCATCGAGGCCGTCTACGATGATATAAGTCGCGAGTTGCCCCTCAACTTCCAGCATGTCTATCAAGCATTGCTCGAGCGCATCATCGACAGGCTGACAAGATCCAGCATTGTGCCTCGAATATAGCTCGGAAAGGATTTTGTAGCAAGAATCTGATTTCACAGAGAGCTGGCCGAGGAGGGAAGTGAGTAAGCCACGGACGTCCTGCTTTGCGTTATCTCTAAAATCAAAATAGTGATATGCCATCAGTCCTAATCCGGCATCGGAAATGACTCGAGCTTCTTCGATGATCGTGGAGCTGGTCGACGATTTTAATGGTGCTGGATAACAGAACTAGTGCGACACATACCAGAAGATACTCTTCCCTGACCCGGCTGCACAATCGCGCGGCGGGCAATCATCAACAGGTGAACGAAAGAGAGTCGGACAATCGCGCACGTTTACCGCGAATCCATAACAGGGAACCTGCCGCTTTCCATTCCTCGAAGATAGGATCCTGGGTAAACCACATGGCAGTTCCACGGCGATGATATCTTCGCGAAATGACGTGATTTTCCGACGAATCTGGAGGGGAGAGCCAACTTCGGACTTTCTCCTGCAGCTGCTCTCCTGTGAGACACGTTCAGCCTCGGTGCATGCCTCTGGCAGAAATAAGGGATAACTAACGCTTCATCTTGTTGATTTCATTGGTTGCCTCTTGCATCGCGACTAGCACAAATAGCCAGCTTGAGTAACGCCGAACCACCCATGCAGGACAAACATACCAAGAGCATGTCGGATGTCGTTTATTGATGCCTTCCCATCTAACCAGACAACAATTAAGTAGACGTCGACCAAGTCACCAAGGAAACATTGCGTACCCTTCATGACCACCTTCATATTATTTACCAGACCGTGGACGACTTCTAGTGTCTGCGCTCCCGTCATGCGAGCTTCCTCTTGTGTAAGCCGGTCCAGCCTCTGTAGCACAGCCTCGATCTCACACTCTCCCAACAGTTTCTTTACAAATTTCACTACGGAATGTTCAGCAAGAGAAAATCCTTGTGTGAGGAACCGCATACAGCACCGGCCTTGTTTGATCTGTTTAGTAGCCAGAGCAAGCACGGAGAGTACTTCGACCAATATTTTCACCACTATATTGGTCATCGTTGGTGTTGATGGGATCTCGGTATAAATATTGAGGCGTTGGAGGAAATTTGCGACACATTCAAAGAGGTCAACGAGCGCGTCATAGCTTTTACTGATTCCACAAGCTGCCTGATCGATCCAGATATGAGCAGGATCCAGTGGTTGAAAGTAAAGGGGATATATACTGCGAGGAGAACATCGACACCGATAAAGATTGCTTTCGCAGGTGGAAACGGTATCTAGAGCGTGGAAGGATAAATTTATTATCAGAAAAGACGAGTTGACCCGCTGAGGCTCACCAGAACAAGTGCTTCTCCAAGTGTGCCAGAAAATGTATGGAGGAATCGTACTACGGGGCTAAGACAGTTGATCAATTTCCGATTTCCGTCCCGATATTCTTTGAACGCCTTCGCTCTGTCTTGAAGTAGCGCAGAGATATCCTCGGCAGACTCGCATCTTTGAAGCTTGTCCGCGAAAGGAACTTCGGTGAGATCTATCCCGGTCTGCTCGGCATAGTCGGCCAAAGCTTTTGTGACCAACTGAAAGTTAGAAGAGGAAATAGTTGTTGCGGACATGGAGGTGGGGGAGGGTGTTAGCGTAGTGTTCGACTTCTGAGGAGACGACCGGAGGGGCAGGGATCGCCCTACAGTAGGAGTTGGGGTATTAGGGTGTATAGCCACTGAGGCCATCATTTGATATAATTGTATAATTGATAACCAATGACCAGGCGTAATAGACGCGAAGCGCGCTTGATAACCCAGAAGTAACGCCTCATTACCTCATGTATCACAGGGCTGGGGCAATTTTCACGTCAGAACAAAAACCATTAGCCTTCAAGCTTCAGGGCGTAAGAAAGTCTGAGTTCATGACCAGCAATGATGGTGACTGCACTCTCGGGGCTGAGGCGGCTGGGACATAATACGGTCAGCTTTGCTTAGTCGCGAATGACCACTTAGCCTTGCAGCCACGATGTCTCCCCAACTCTATCTGGCCCGGGATTCGGCACGCCACCGCCTTCATATTCGCCATCATGATAGGACCTTGACTCACTCAGGATCGCGGTATCCTGGGCCCCTCGCGTGCCCTCGTGGGGTTTGCACGCGCGCGTCACCTCACAAACACCATCGCCGCCAACCCCCTCCGCCAACCACCGCGAGCCACTCTCCATCAGGTACCAGCGTCAGTCAGCAGTGTCCGACACGATTGACACCTGGGGCAAACGCTGGCTGGACAGCGACCGCCGCTCACAAGCATATGTAGCGCTCCCTCATCCGCCATCTGGCAAACTGCCGCCGGTCATGAAGGGAGCCATAACAGGCGATCGAGCGGTGGTCTCTACGCTAATTCGCCTCATTACAGTCACGCCTTTATCGGCTCGTACACAGCGAGGTTCTGGCCTGACCAACCCGTGAGCTGCCCCTGCGGAGCGCCACTCCAGACAGTTGAACACGGCATCGCATCCTGCCCGCTGCACGCAGCGGCCCGGCGGGAGCATCTCTACCCCATCGACACGATTACTCCCTCCCCAAGTTACTGGGCACCCTCCAAGGAGGCCGCATGCTCAAATCCTCAAGGAGACACAGGTATGCGCACGACCAAGGCGGGTGTGGGAACCAAGGTGAAGACCCCTGGGAGCTTGCTGGACTCTTAATTCCCCATTCTGTGGGCGAGCCCCGCGCGAGGCGCCAGGTTTTAAAACCTGCCCTCATTTTGCAGATTACTGTGTATACCGAATAACGGCATATACAGGACCAAGTCTCGAGGGCGCGCGTGTAGTGTCAGACATTGGGCGATCTTGCTCATCCCTCTGGCCCCGCTACCCCGTAAGAGCAATTGCGACCGAGATTGGGGGTCAGAAGCCAGAGCCGTCAAGGGCCAGAGCCCATGGGAGTACTTTTGAGATAATAATTTAGGTGAGTATATGATTGGTACATTCTGGGAAACACGTCAAGTACTCCAAACATATATTGGCCTATTTTTAGTAACCTGGTCGAGGGTACGGGTTGAGCTTCGACTGTAAGTAGTAAAACTGAAGGTCATCGTCTCGATAGTGATAAACAATCAACTTGAAGCATGTACTGTCCATGCGGCGTGCATATTCTACAGTATTACGTGCCCAAAAACACGCTACACAGTGTAAAAGTGCTACTGTACTGCTTCATGCTGTAGACGTGACCGTGTTTCCTGTGGGCCCTGAACCAGATACGGGTACCTTCTTGAGCAACAACTGCTGGAATGCCTCCCGCGCCTGGATCGTCTCCTTCTGCCGAGCAATCATGTCGTCGAGGAGATGCTCGAGGCTCTTTTTGAAATCTTCGATGCGCTCCTGCTCAAAGCGCGCCACCTCGGTCTTCACGAGGCGCGACACGTGCTCGAATTCCTGCTTCGCCTCCAGCGCGCGTCGCTCCGCCTATAGACATCATCGGACATTGGTACGAACACCCGTTAAATATAAAGACTGGCTAAAAAAAAAAGAGGGAAAAAAAGGGGACGAACCTCGCCAATTTGAGAATACGAATACCCGAGACGTTCAGGCGCGATCTTGCCTTGGGCACGATTGCGCTCGTATGTCTGTTTGATGCGGCGCAGCTCCGCATCTGCATTTTGCCATGCATGATATACTCGCACACGCGAACTGAACGCCATCTGTGAAGAAAGGAGTCAAGTCGGCGTCAGTGCTCGCATTCAAGGCGAGTACGGCAGCTATGGTGCTCACTCGAACAGAGTTGACGAGGCGCGCGTACTCGTCCGCGGTGCTCAATAAGGTCGCTTGGTCTGCGCGAGCCTGCGCGGATCCTGTCTCTTGGGCTTTGCATTCGAGCTCCGCCAGCGCTTCGAGCGATTGCGAGAGGGATTGTCCAAGATCCGAAGTTGCGAGGTCACTAACTGTCTGCGCAAACTCCCCCACCGCGCAGGCCAGCTCTGCTCGTCGATTCAATATATGTCGCGGAGGGGAAGCCAGTAAAGACACACCATTGCGCTGCCTGGAGACAATATCGATGGCTTTAATGAGGCCGCGAAGTTGGGACTCGAGAACATCAAGATACGCTTTTTGACGGTCAAACCACTGGGACAACGTCAGCTATGACAACGACGGTGCTAGTCAGAGTACCTCATCCATCTCGACGAAACGAGGACCAGTAATGGACTGGCCAATGGACGCCATCAAGCCTCCCCTTTCATTCGCAATTTCCGCTTTGCGATGCTTGATCTGTTAGAACTAAGGTCACTCACTATCCTTTGCAACGGTACAGGCGAAGCATACATCCAATGAGAACGTGTCACTTTCTAAGAAGAGCTTCAAATCTGCGTCCTTGCATAGTACTGGGTGATTTGCAATCTTGTTTATGCAGTTCTCGAGTGCAGATCGTCGTTGCTGTACGAATTGGTCATCGAAGCGTCCGAACGGACTCTTTTCTGGCACGGGAGGAACAACCACTCCAGGATTATTGATCGAAAGGGTCTCATACAACCATAGGAAGTCAGAATAGCGGCGAAGAACAGAGAACGTTGGCTTGGAGTATATCGGAGAAGTTGTCTGGAAGACAAGTTCAATAGAGCTGATATGGAGCCGAGTTCAGATAAAACATGCCTTGGTGTGTACCGTGTACATGGTGAACGCGCGGATAGGGTCCCCAACCTTCTGAGGATCATCAACAGTGATCGAAAAGACAGGCTGTAGCCCGGACTCCTTTTCTGAGGGTTCTGTCTGAGGCTTGAACAACCGTGAGCTGCATATATTGATACGTGGTAGAATGATATATTCTCACAGGTCGTGGGCGCAGTGGTTTATCGTCGTCATCGTCATCTTCCTCCCGCGCAGAACTAGGCATCGAGGCATTGTTAACGAACGTGCTCTGTGCGCCATCCCAGCCATTGAAGCTTTCCCCACCCAATGCAAGACTGGCGAACGAGGGAATTGGAGGCTGATCGAGGGGAGTAGATATGACGCGCTGAGAGTCGCTAACTATTGGAGATGAAGGGTTGAAGGGAACGTGAACGGATGGAGGTAAGTTTTGTTGACGTTGCGGTAGTCGCACTGAGGATGGTGGAGGAGGAGATGGCGGGCCGGCATTCTCTGCGGGCTCTGCGGGGACAGCGGATGAAGGGGTAGCGGGAGAGGAGAGCTGCACAGAAGGAGAACTCGCTTGTGGAGCAGAGATAGAAGGAAGAGGTGGAGGGGCAGTTCTGGATGGGACTGGCTCAGGAACTGGCTCACCGAGGGCATGCTGGGTCGACGGCTGGGAGAGGACGGATGGCGGGTCTGTCTCTACACTTTCTCTAAAACCGGAATACCCGGGAGACGTCATAGGTTTCGCAGGAGATTCTAGCTCATCGTCCGCGGGCAAGTTTGCAGAGTCTAGCGGATCTGACGCAATTGTTGACGCACCGAAGGCGTTAGATTCGACCGCGGCGGAGCTGAAGGAGTCTCTGTGTAACCCGACCGCTGGTGTCGTGGTCGACACGCCACCGAAACCAGAAGCGTCATATTCGAATGCAGGAGAGCTGACGGTAGCGGACTGGTGGGTGAAACTTGACCAAGGGTCTGGAGAGCTGGGGCGTGGGCGTGCGAAGGGGTCCTCGAAAGGATTTTCCTCCAAAGCACGAGAGGATTGTCGTAAGAGATCGTCAAAGCCAGACATGATGAACCAACTGAAGTTACTCGGCTTGTCCCTCCGACCCTCGCTCTCACCTCGGAGCGAGCAAGCTGCATTTTCCCACGACTATCATTTACATTTACCAACTCGGGCCGAGCGAATACATTACTACGTGCCACGTATATATCGTTTAATCTCTGCACATCCTGCCAAAATGAGACCCTTGTGCACTCCAGGAAAACTAGAATCGTGTCCGTCGCGGGGCTTGTGAAAGACCAAGCAGCCAACCGGATGGTCGAGAGTGCGGAGAAGATAGTCTTCTCATTCTCGGACGGCGGACGCACTCCCCCAACAACCCCTACTCGCGCCCTGTTTTAAGTCTAAATTGCTGTCTCGATCCACCTTTATACGGCTATCCGCCCTTCGTCACTAGTTTCTAACCTTCCCTCTATTCTGATTTTGTTTTAACTCCTCGGTACATGACAGACACGGCTCTCCCTACCCCTGTCCTCGAAATGTAGTCGACCTCACCGTTCCTTTAGTCGCGTTCGGACGTCCTCGGCTTTCATCATTTCATCCCATTCTACAAGCGCTTACTACTCTTCGCTGACAGACAGATTAGATGTTAGCACAAAATCCCGATAGATTAGAGACACACACACTGATATAAAATGGCCTTCTGGAAGGCCAGCTCTGATAGGGAGCATTTCCTGTCGAAATCCCTCTACGTGTGCTGTAGAGTGGACACGCCCATTATGCTCAGAACAAGCACTTCGGAGCGCCCGCAACACCGATCCGAGCCAATCTTATCTGCTTGAAATCTCCTCCCCTCCCGAAGATCCATTGTAGCACGCAAGACGGCGCGCTGGTGAGTTCGAGAAATTTAAAGATGACTGTAAGGTGGGTATGCCCGCTGCGCTCGGAAAAAGCACTTCAGGGCACCCTCGACACACATCTGAGCCTGAGCCAATCTAATCTGCTTGCATCACCCCCTCGACAATTCCTCAACGCGCCAATCTCCTCCTGCATGAAGCCCCATCCGGACTCGCTCCTGCGTGGCCGACATCAGACGCTCTCCCCTGACGATCCCTTCATGCCATGTTTCACAGCTCTATTGCCCTATTCCAAGTCTCGATCTACCTTCGTCTACCCGTCCTCTTTGTCTCTTACTCCTCTTATCCTGGACTCGCCCCCCTAGCTCTGTATATAGTACTGCACCTTGACATCCCTTCCCCCTTCGTTACGACCGACACACCTCGCCGCGCAGTCAAGGTCCCCGGCCGTCGCTATCGTTTTGCGTTCCTAACCTACTGCTTCCTGCTGTCTGATAGATTAAACTGTTAGCACTATGTAGATGCATGTATAAAAACCTCCCAAAAGGCCTCCTAGCAGGCCAGCTCTCTTCCAGAGTAAATCCTTCCTCTTCTCGCTTGCCGCGTGAACCTTCTAAGCCTTTTCATCTCAATCCTACCTCACCTAGTCTCTCAACGTTGAACCGAGCCACCGTGCCATCACGCGTCTTGAAACCTTTGCGTCGGGAAGTCGATCTCGCTTCCGGAACCTTCTGACAACCTACTCGTCGGCGCGGCCGGCTCGCCTTCACCTCAGCGGCTGTGTCTTCATCTCTGGTTTCTTCCTCTCTTCGGACTCACAGGCGCGATAACTCTCGCGCTACAAAGAGATTCCAGAACGGAGATGAGAGAAGTTCCCTGGCGTGAAGATACCAAGACGCTTGACGGCGTGGTGGCTCGGTTGGGCGTCGAGAGGCAGGCGTCGAGAGATTGGGATAAAGAAAAACTTAGAGGAATTCACGCAGAGAAAGGAAGAGGGAAAAACTGTTCCAGATGGATGCTGGCCTTCGAGGAGGCTTTCTGGGGTTTATATACCTGTGCGTGCGTCTCTAGTCTATCAGAAATCTCGAGTTGGTATCATCTGTCAGTGAACAGTAGTAAGCATTCTCAGAATGAAATGGTAAAGGTCTCGGATGTCCGGACGCGGCTAAGGGAGAGGCGAATTCAAACGAAAACTTGACCACATGACAAGGAGGGGGTATGAAGAGCGAGCGGTGTCTGTCGGGCATGAGTGAGTTGGAGCGAAAGTGGAACAAGAGAATGTAAAGATTTGTGGCCGTAGCACGGCGAAGGGGGAACCGGTAGTCCTGTAAAGTGGGTCAAAAGTCCTAAAATTCAAGGATTAACACGTAAACGAGGCGCGGAAGGGACTGTTAAGAAGGAGCACTCAGCACTGGCCGGGCTAAGAGGGTTCCAATGAGTAGGAGGTTGGCGCGCCGACGACTTTGTGGGTACCGTAGGGCGGTGCAAGAAGCAGATGAAAATTGGCTTGGATAGGTATTGTGGGCGCTCCGAAGTCACGTGTTCTGAGCGCAGCTTACTGTACACCATCTGGCTCCACACGGCGGCATCGTCTCAATTTGAAGTTCAATCTACCCTACCCGGTCCATCCGCCGCGACACCGTCACCGTCACTACAGTACAGTACTGCAGTTCCTAACATCCCCTTTGTTAGAATAGGGGCTCAGTCTTCTATTTAGTATATCTACAATTGGAATAGGGTGTTGGGATCGGAGCGACCGGCAAGCAGTTGACTATACTAAATGGAAGACAAGCTAAATGCACATCATGATGGGCACAGCCCGAGATGATGAGCGGTGGATCGCCACAGCGCCCTCAGTACCATATATACACGCGCGTAGTGATAGGAGCAGGGAATAATTATCCTTTCCCCTTCCCAGTGTGTGCACACCGTACAATTCATAAAAGGTTATGGGCCCTGTAGCCTAAACGACCTCGAGTACTAAGCACACGCACACATATCCCACACACCAATAACAACTTTTGCGCACACATCCCATGGCTGATCTCGTCGAGTGGCTGAATGCACAGTCCGAGTCCGAGTCCGACAATCCTGGGCCAGCTGAGGCAGAACCTCAGGACCAGGATGAGAGCGAACTCGAGGACGACGACCCCACCATCACTCGCGTGAAGGCGAACGAAAACGCAGTCGTCACCAAACTTGCAGAACCCCTGACGATACCAACTGGAATGTATGGCGCGATGCAATGATACTCATGCTGAAGATGTGTGGAGTACTTCCATATGCACAAGGACGCATTCAGCGCCCAAGCAAACGTGTTGACCCAGTCAGCGCAGCGAACTGGAGCTTTAACGACACATACGCGATGATCCTCATCAATAGGAACATCGCACCCGCGCAATCCATCCACGTAGGCCAGTGCAAGAGATCGCACGACATGTGGGAGAACCTGAAGGCAGTCCACGAGTCTCAGAGTCATGAGACGATCACCTCCTACATACGCAACCTTTTCCGCACATATGCTGAGGAAGGCGACGATATCATAGAACACCTCAATAAGCTCAAACAGTACTGGCAGCGCATCAACGTCCTAGGCGACGCAGATTTTAAGTTTTCAGACCCCCTCTTCCGCATCATCATCACATCCTCCCTACCTCCTTCCTGGGACGCATTCACTCAGCCGTATTCCAGTAGCACCAAAGGGCTCCGCCGCGACGACCCCAAACGATCTATGAACTCACAACAGATCATGGGGATCATCAAGGAAGAGTACCTGAGACGCCAGACCCGAATGCGAGCCACAGTACCTAAGGCGCCCCAGGAAACCACCAATCAGGTCAGCACTCGTACGCCCAGGAGCAAGGGCACGCTAGCCAGCCGCATTTCCAACGCCCAGTCGCAGCGAGCCGACACAGCGGCCAAGAAACTGACAAACATGTTCTGCAAGCAATGCAAGCGGAACAACCATAAGACCGAGAACTGCCGCTTCCTCGGCCAGAACAAGTGCGAAGCGTGTGGGTTATTCGGCCACAAGCAGTCCGAGTGCAGGCCCAACAATAGATACGACAGCCGCAAGAGGCGGCGCGAGGAGGACACACACGAAGCAGAAGAGGCGAACGAGATAGTATTCCAGATGTCACACACCACCATCGACCCCCGGGCACTGCCAGCGATGCAGAACAGAGGCGGTGCGATGGCAATGGTGCAAGACGATGAGGAGGTGTACAACACCTATGAATCAGATGAAGGAGAATATTACAACTTCGAGCACTCTCGAAATGTAGCCAATAGCGGTGAAATGGATGACAGGCTTATCTATTATGATTGGGTAGCGGACAGCGCAACCACATCCCACGTAGCCAATCGGCGCGATATGTTCATCACCTACGAGTCCTTGCACAACACGACTGTAGCAGGCGTAGGGAACATGAAAACGCAAGCCGTAGGCCGTGGAACAGTACAGCTAACATCCAAGTACAACGACCGCACGTATATTTTGACATTGAGGAACGTGCTACACATCCCTACGAACAGGAACAACCTCCTATCGCTCGGCCGATGGGAAAGGGATGGCCGCCGATATGTTGGCTACAATGGTACACTCTCGTTGATCACACGAGACGGCGAACACATCGCGTGAGGAACAAAAATCACAAATAATCTATACAAACTAGATGTTAGCGTCCGACGCCCACAGAATGGCAGTAAGACCGCAACATCACCATATACATTCAGTACCAGTGAACAGACCCAGAGCTGGGAAACCTGGCACAAACGATTTGGACACATCGGTTATTCAGGCCTACAGAAACTACTGGACAACAAGCTGGTCGACGGACTCACTGTCGACACCTCGAGTCCAAAACTGGATTGCATAGCCTGCACAGAGGCGAAACAATCTGTGGAACCATTCAACGCCATTAGTCGTCGTGCCACTGAGCCAGGAGAACTTACCCACATGGACCTCTGGGGCAAATATGACGTTACATCAATACACGGCCATCAGTATTACATTCTCTTCGTAGACGATTCTGCGCGGTATGTCACAGTCGAATTCCTAAAGGGAAAAGACCAAGCCGCACAGCACGTCAAGAACTATCTAACGCACCTGCGAACACATGGCAAGAAACCCCGTGCGATTCACATTGACCGTGGCAAAGAGTTTGTCAACGAATCCCTGCAAAACTGGTGCAAGGAGCAAGGCATCGACATACAGATGACCGCACCGTACTCACCATCGCAGAACGGAGTTGCCGAGCGCATGAATCGCACTCTCGTAGAGCTCGCACGCGCAATGATAACCGATAGCAAGCTTCCCGAATTCTTGTGGGAGCTAGCGGTAGCACACGCGGCTTACTTGCGAAACCGAGCATATACAACAGCTGTAAAGGGATCGACGCCGTATCAGCGATGGCACAATGCACGCCCGAATGTCGCTCACCTGCGCGAGTTCGGCGCACCAGTCTGGGTATTGCTACAGGGACAAAAGATCCCCAGGAAGATGCTGCCCAAGTCACAGCGACGAGCATATGTCGGCTGCGACGACGGCTCAAAAGCGATCAAATACTACAATGCAGAAACACGCAAGATACTCACCTCACGCAATTTCCCTTTCTCACTCCTGCGGACCATGCACCCCCACCGGAGGAACTCAGGATAGCCCCTGACCCTCCGCGTGAAGGGGAGTCACAAGGGGAAAGCACGCGTCGAGTCGAAACACAAGCACCAGAACATGCCCGCGGAAACAGTGCAGGCCCAGAGACGGCCACTGAAAGTACGCGTGGCAGCCACAAGCGAAAGCGAGACGAGGAGATACAACCCCGCAGAACAAGGGGAGTACGCGTCAACTACAAACGACTTGACGACCCCTTCTCTGACTCTGAGGAGGAAGACGAACCATACCCAGAAGCCATAAAAGAACAGGCGTACATCCTAGACCCTGAAGAAGACGTTACAACCCTAAAGCAGGCCAAAGCGTCTTCAGAGTGGCCAGAGTGGGAGCGTGCTGTGAAAGCAGAGCTGGACCAGCTCCAAGCCATGGGAACATGGAAGCTTGTAGAGAAGCCCCCAGACGTGATCCCGATTGCCAACAAGTGGGTATTCGCCAAGAAGAGAAATAAGGAAGGCGAAGTCGTCAAGTATAAGGCGAGACTTGTGGCCAAAGGATGTGCACAGCGTCTGGGCTATGACTACGTCGAGACGCACTCACCTGTAGTCTGACTCGAAACGATCAGGGCCATAATGGCTATCGCCCCGACAAAGAAATTGTTAATCCAGCAGATGGATGTAAAGGGAGCGTACCTAAATGGCATTCTGAAGGAACGCGTATACATGCGTCAACCCGAAGGCTTCGATGATGGCACAGGGCGAGTATGCCTGCTCGAGAAGAGCATCTACGGCCTAAAACAAGCCGGGCGCGAGTGGAACATCCTGCTCAATAAAACAATGATAGAACTAGGATACACTCGCCTACGCTCAGACCCATGCGCGTACATCAAACGCCGGGGAAAAGACTTCACAATCGTCACTGTATGGGTAGACGATCTGCTCCTATTCGCAACTACACCGGAGTTAATGGAACGCATGAAAAGAGATCTACGTTCACACTGGGAAATCACAGACCTTGGTGAACCGTCGAAGATCGTCGGCATCGAAGTGTCTCAGACACAAAACTCCATTACAATCTCGCAAAAGGTGTACATTGAATCCATATTGAAACGCGAGGGTATGGAGCGCGCGAACCCTGTAGGCATGCCACTGGATCCAAACGTGCCGCTAGAGCCCAATCCAGATGGTAACGAAGGCGATCGAAGTAACTCATATGCAGCATTGTTGGGGGAGCTACAATACATTGCGAACGCGACCCGACCAGACATCGCCTACGCAGTGAGCCGCTTGGCCTCATACACAGCCAACCCAAGTCTGCAGCACATGACTGCACTAAAGCGCATACTGCGTTACCTATCAGGGACGAGAACACATGGAATCACTTACCATGCCATACCCGAACGCGTGAACCTCTTCCAAGGCTACGCGGATGCCGCATATGCCAACGCCGGTGACTACAGGTCCACATCAGGCTACGTCTTCATCGCAGGAGGAGGCGCCATCACGTGGAGATCTAAGAAACAGACCACGATCGCCTTGTCATCTACAGAGGCGGAATATGTAGCGCTCTCCGAAGCCACGCGAGAAGCGGTCTGGTTGAGGAACCTGTACGGCGAGCTCGGATTCACACAAGAAGCACCTACTCAAATCAGAGGCGACAACGATGGATCCATTGCAATGGCACAGAACCCTCAATTCCACAAGCGGTCCAAACATATAGCGATTCGGTGGCATTGGGTGCGCGACAAGGTACAAGATGGCACCGTAAACATCGATAGCTGCCGGGATCCAGATCAAACCGCAGATGTCCTGACCAAAGCCCTAGCACGCCCCAAGCACCGAAAGCACACAGCTGAGATGGGTATAGCACCCGCTTGAAGGGGAGTGTTGGGATCGGAGCAACCGGCAAGCAGTTGACTATACTAAATGGAAGACAAGCTAAATGCACATCATGATGGGCACAGCCCGAGATGATGAGCGGTGGATCGCCACAGCGCCCTCAGTACCATATATACACGCGCGTAGTGATAGGAGCAGGGAATAATTATCCTTTCCCCTTCCCAGTGTGTGCACACCGTACAATTCATAAAATAGGGGCTAGGAAGTAGATACACATTAGTGAAAGGGAAAAAGGTAGGGAACGTTAATGCTACTGACCTTAGTCTTCAAGAGAAAGACTGAGGGACTACTCGGGCATTGTACCATACTCAAAGTAGCGTCCAGGCGAAAATAAATTTACTGAGCTGAGACGCGGCATCAGGACGATCGGGTTGCCCATCTGTCCGGTCCTGCCGGCCCGGCCGTTGGCACGTCGCAGCGTGTGGCTGCCTTTTGTCCTGATTCCTATGTATACAGTATGGCAGACGCCGTTCGTTTGACACCCCGTATCCCTCTCCTTACAGCTGTTTCAATGCAATAGAAACGTTTCTTGTGGCGTTGGCACAAACAACCTGTACCAAATACGGTAAACACGGGATTCACGGGATTCTGTGTGGCTGGCAACTGGCGACCCATCATCCCTCGCCCAACCCGAGAACATACGGTCATTCTAGCTACAATACTGCCGCAGTGCTGCTTTGGAGGACCAAGCATACCACAGCCGCACCAAGCACATTGATGTGTGTTACCACCGGATTCGCAAACAGGTGGAAGTGCAGAAATTGCTCGTAACGCATATTGGCTCACAGGACAACACTGCCGGTATATTCACCAAAGCCTTACCTGGCCCGACGTTCCAACGTCTGCGAGGATATTTGGGACTTCACGCCCAGGGGGGCACTAATTACCCGCTGAGGCTACAGTTCGCAGTGAGGGGGTGTATCAGAACTTATCAGGGCGAGATCGAATGATCGACACCCAAGCATAAAACCTAGTATACCGGATGGACTAGATAAAAGGGTGAACCGTTATGTAGTGCAACCCTTAGCTCATTGTATCAAAGCTGAGGGTAAGCGTATTCAGATTATCATGATTGTGCCGACTCACTTGTGCTCTTTGATGCAGAACGAATTGGCGTGGGCCCGGGATTTCACGAGATGGACCAAGGGTACCCTTAACTTGAACGAGGGTGACAACGTGCTCACGATGGGTTTCCTCATCGCTCGAGTCTGGATCGAAGGGAATTTCAGGTGGGCCTGCCAGTGAGAGTGACACAGACAGAGAGCCGATTTCTGTCATGTCCTCATCGTCGTTATCTGAATCTGTAGTGTCATCTTCACCGTCGGTAGTAGCTGCTGAAGTGCGCATGTCTAACGCACGCGCGAGTCCGAGTGAAAGCGCAGGACCGTCCTGGTCAGACCAAGGTGGATGGGTCAGGCAGATAGGAGTGTCGAAGCTTCGGGATGGTGGAGGTGTGGCAAGAGCAGCAGCGAATAGGTGGTAGAGAGCGAAGCAGAAGAGGAGGAGAAGGAAGAGGAAAAGCAGGGAAAGCCGATGGGTCCGGTCCGGAGCACGCGTTGGCGCGATTGCCTAAGCGAGTGCGTCGAGAACTGAGAGGGAAAAGAGAAAAGCAGAGCACGTGGGGACGTTTCGAGAACAGGGGTGAGTCAATTTCACAGGACTGAACTGCCCTACATCAGGGCTTGCCATTGTACTTAAATACATATGTCCACGCCAATACATGGCCGTGATTCAGGTGATACTAGAAAGGAAAAAGCGGCGACGTGATGAAAATAACGACGTCGGGCGCTGGGTAACGAGAGAGACTGGGGGAGAGATGGAACGATCGAGCATTCTGGTGGCATAAACAGCGCTGGTTGAGACAAAAGAGAGCGAGCTAGGACGTATGGGACGAATGGTAATGGCCTGTAAGGGAAGTGGTGAGGCGGCGACGCTCAAGTAAAGTGTAATAAGGATCAACTAGAGGCAAAGGGGAAGGGAAATAAGGAAGGAAAGGATACGGGCGTACGAATTAGTCTTTATACAATCTTTGATTACACAGCTCTTCGACGAGGGAGGTCTCGGAGAGCGTCGTCGAAGTTGAGGGACAAACTGCAAACGGAGGGGCGTCTCAGTTCACGATTTGGTATCACGGGCGCTCCGAAGTGTCGTGTTCCGAGCACAACGGAAGGCCTCACCTTACACTGCTCACATAAGGCTATGCGAAAGACCATCGAATGAAAAAGACATGAGTTCCATTTCTTCGTCACCTACTTCGTTATTATAGCTGTTATCTGCCGATGAGGCACATGCTCTCCAGTGCCGTCACCGCGTCACCCACCAAAGAGTCTTAGATCTGCGACGAAGATTGCGTGATACATAGGTGTTGGCAGTCCAGATGAAATGAGAATCCACATTATATCCACACAAACTCTCAATATTACGGAACGGATCCTCATTCTTTACATCCGAAGTCGCCACATTCTCAACGCCGCTACCCTCTGAGCTTTTTGAGGCTACCGTCACTGCCTTCACCCATGATGTGACACATCGCACCATAACTTTGTCGGACACCATCTTTCCAACGGATCCAACCCATTTCAGTAGGACAGGTACATCCTCGGGCCCGATATGCGTGATTTGCACTAGTCCTGGGTGCTTCACGAAGGAACCTGAGCTCCCTGCAGTCAAAGTTGTCCCGGATACCGTACTGGATGAAACAAACAGATTGAGATCCTCGTTAGGGCGCCTGAGAACAGACGACATGGGATGTGCTTGGCACGGCTGTGGTATGCTTGGTCCTCACAGAGCAGCACTGCGGCAGTGTTGTAGCCAGACAGAGTGACCGTATGTTCTTTGGTTGAGCGAGGGATGTGGCCCCGTGTCGCCAGTTGCCAGCCACACAGAATCATCCCGTGAATCCCGTCACGGTGTTTACCGTATTTGGTATAGCCTGAGGGTGTTTGTACCAGCGCTAGTACAAGTACACAGCGTTCCTGAGTCGTGGGATGAATTCTGGTCTATTCAGTTGCATTACAGTAAATTTGATAACAGCTGTAAGGTACGGTTAGCCGACAACCATTCAGTTCTGCATTTTTGACTTTCATTTTAGCGGCATTCGTCGTCCCTTGCCACTGCACGCGGACAATATCCCAGCTTTTACTAGCGCATTCTACTCTAAAGACACTTACCCCTCCTGGACACCTAAATCAGATGCCAGCTCGAGAATCTTGATAGATTAGAGACGCCCGCTCAGGTATATAAACCCCAGAAAGGCGTCTTCGAAGGCCAGTACCCATCGGGAGCCTTCCTCTCTTCTAAGCTCTTGTGTGCAATTTCTTTAAGTCTTCTTCGTTCGATACTGCCTGGCTTCTCGACGATAAACCGGGCTACCGCGCTGTCATTCGTCTCGAAGTCTCCGCGTGAGGAATCTGACTCTTCCCTATCCCCAGCACTCTTTGCGCCTTGTTCGTCGACACGCCTTGGACGTTCCTTCCTTGGCCATCATCTCTCTAAACCTTCTCGTCCTCTTCTTCCCCTCCCGTTTCTCGGACTCATTCGTGCGTCACTTTGTGCGCTACAGTGCCGTCGCGCGTCTTGAGTCTTCGCGACGAGACCTTCCCCTCTCCTGCCCTCACTTTCCATTCTTCTTCCCCTCAGCTAACCGCCATTGCACTCTTGTCCACAACTGCCTTACCTTCTCCCACTCTGGCGCCCTAGACCTCCCTGCCGAGGTCAAAAACACCCTGTTTCTTCGTCCACTTCTGCATCATCTTCTCCAGCCCCTGCGCCCTCCCCCTTCACTACCTGTGTCAGTATCCCCATCAGCCCTACCTTCCCCAATCATTTCCCCCAATTACCCCCTCACACCACTCACGCAATGTACCAAATACTCACTGAACCTGGGGTCATGCCGTCCCCGCGTTCTCCTGACGCACCCTTCTACTCTGGCCGCGTTGACGACCCCCTCGAAGGCTTCCTGGAGGAGTACGAAGAGTTAGCCGACCATCACAAACTCACTAACCAGCAAAAACTCGAAAGAGTAGTAAGATACATCCCTGCAGAGATGCGAGATTTCTGGAGGTTACTGGATGGTTACTCCACGCATGACTGGGACAAATTTCGCCAGTCTCTTGAGGAAATCTACCAAGAGCCCTCTGTTCGGAGTCGTTACTCGAAGCGGCGGCTCTACGAATTTGCAGAGTACTCGTCCAGGTTTCGCATGGAAGATGAACACGACGTACTCCAGTATTACCGGCGGTTCCTTATCCTCAGCAAGCCACTCTTCGACTCTCACCGGTTGACCTACGACGATCGTGACGCCACCTTCTGGTATGGCTTCCACCCTAAGGATCGCGATCTCTTAAGCCCCGTACTCATCAGGAAGAACGAAGACGTCTACAACGCGGAGTACGGGAAGCACGAAGATGTCTTTAAGGCGGCTCGTGCAGTCTTCTCCAACGCCGACTTCTCTCCCCTTCGGTGGCAGGACAAATGGGACAATCCACCTGATGCGAGAGCCAGTGGTTCAGAACGCGCCTTCGAACGGGGGTTAGGCCGGGATGAATGTGACCCGCGAGGGGCAGACCGCAGCTGGTGCTCGTTTGAACGTGAACGTGAACCTCCCCTCTTCGTTGGACCACGGGATGCACGTTGTGAGCTCGGAGAGCCCGGTCCTCATGCGCCAAGCGTGGAGACAAAAGGAGTACGTCCCAAGGACCCGGCACGCGAAGAGGAGGATCGGAAACTCGAAGAGTTAATAACAACAATGCACGGACTTTCAGTGAGGGAACTATCCTATGCCGTCCTGTACGCCCAATGCGCACATCGCTTCCCCGACGTAGCCAAGGGACTACCCAAGCCCGAGTTCGCGCAACAGGCATCCTCATCCATCCACCCTCACCAACCATCAGCCGCACCCCTCCCCCCTGCTCGACAGCCATTGCCACGTACCTCTGACTCTGTTCCCGCCACGCCCCTTCTTTCTGCCGAGGCCGCCTCCTATTTCCGTCTGCGCCCCCGCATCGATGGCTGTGCCTTTTGCACCAATCCAAGTCATCGCATTCGACAGTGCCCTACCCGTCAGGAGTACATCCGTATCGGCCGAGCAGTCATCCGGAACAATCGTATTTGCCTGCCCGATGGACAGCCGATTCCTAATGACAGCACAGGACGTGGACTCAAGGGTCGTATTGATACTTGGCTGGCAGGGCAATCCGCAACGCCCTTACCTCAGTCAAATCCCCCTACCCCTCCCCTGCGCGATGCACCGCTGGTCTCCGTCTGGAGCTTCAATGTCGGCAACCAAATCGAACGCCGAGACGGGGTAGCGGAAGCCCACACCGTAGAAGTTGCAGAGTCAGCTGACACTCGCCAGCGCGCCTAAATGACTGAAGGAGACGAAAGGAGGGCAAAGAGTAGGGCAAACCGAGGGTGCTAACGTTGTGGTCATGTTCCCAGACGGACGAGTTCAGTTCCTCGTCGCTCGAATAACCAGTCATAAAGATTCATAGAACAAGGATATACATGTATATAGTGTAAGGTCTGCATGTCTGCTGCCCTCGTAAACCGCATGTTTCGTACCCTTCACCCCCAAAGCTGCTGACTTCGGTGATGCTGCAACGACCCTCACACCTCGGCGCGCTACCAAGACCATCGCCTCCTCCCCCTCTGCCTCGCTTGCGTGCTTAACGCCACCACATGTCTCATTTTTTTTGTTTCTCCTTAGACTATCCAGCTGTGCTGCCTCGGGCACCGCTTAGATCTTGCGCCTCGGCCAGCTACGCGCCTCATGTTCTCATTGTCCTCTCTTTGTTCTCGTCCATTTTTGGTAATGTCTCATTAATGTCCCTGTCGCCTCGTGCACAGACTCCAGCGGCACCCAGTGACGATATTCTGAGGGCGCGCGCTTCCCAATTTTTGGATCACCTGCTTTGCCAGGTTTCTCGGTTCTGAGCCCTCATCTCGATTCCATCATACGTTCCTACCTTTCTGTGTCGATCTCACGCGTTCCCCTTTCATAACCTTGCGTTACGCGCTCTGCCTGCCTTCCTGGCTCTGAGCCCTCATCTCGACTGGCCTGTGTTCGTCTGTGCTACTCTACCCTTCTGCGTCGACATCGTGTTCCCTTTTGTTCCTCCTTTCTGTCTCTGCGCTTCCTTGTATCTCACTTCCGGTTCACATCCTCTTACTTTCCTGTCCGATGTCTTCGTCACCGCTGAATTCGTAGTGTTACCTTCGACTCCGTACTTTATGATTCTAGCCACGCGTTCCTGTGCTCTCACTCATGTATTTAAGCCCTGTATTCTGTGGAATTGAAGGGCAAGCAAGCTACCAGCATTTTAGAGCTGTTGCGAGTCCATATCCTCCTCTTCTCTCTGCGTGACTTCCTCTCGTGCGTGCCTCAAACCGTTGAGAACGCCTTCGCCTCTGCCCACGTCCTTGCCTTCGCCTTCTTTCTCCCTCCGAACTCACTCGCGTGTCCCGCACGCACAATAGAAAAGGCTTGGTTCCGTGGTACTGTACTTTGAGGCAAAATCATAATGGCTGGGCATGTAGAAAACATAGTTAATATGTCGGTGAAGCTCAGAATTGGTGAACCTGGAGGGAATGTGCTTGTGAACGGAAACTTGTTTGAGCTTGCCTCGGAGCCCTTATATCATTGTCATACCTTGCCGTTGCTAGTGATAGATCATGTCTTAAACGAAGATTTGGTGGTCGGTCCGTTTCGGGCCGACTTAATTGATGCCAAGTTCTGCTCGCTCAGGTTGCGCGTGTCAACAAACCATGCTGGGCCAGTTTCTCTTGACCATTGCCATAATTACCCTCTTTCACGGTAAGAGCACTCATCAACTCTCCCATCACGTTGTGTTCCTAATGTCTTCTCAGCTGCGTTCTCAACCTACGAACGTGCGTTTCCAGGAGATCAGAGCTCGCCTCATCACTGGCTTACCGTGTACATCCTACCATCTAGATCTTTCCCTTTTGAAAGCGCTGGGAAAGCCTGAAGGCCTACTTCCGTCATCTGTATGTATGGTTTTCTCTCTTCGCAGAATTCCCGTGTGCTATAACGCTGCTTCATTTTTGTTTGTTGTCCTGTTCTCGTCAGATCGTCCTCGAGTCGTTCGTCGCGCTACTCCTCGGAATCATCGGTGCCTGCCTGAAAGCACCCGCTCCCAAAGAGATCACATGGGCGAGTGAGATGAAGACAAGGTGCGGGCCACATACATCAATGCCTCTTTCTCTTTTTTTGGCGGTGAGCGGCTTACTGTACGTGCGTGCATCGATATGAAGGACGATCGACGACATGGACTCGCGAATGGGATTCGCCAATTTCGTCACGCGGGGGAAAGTGTTGGGTCAAGAGGAAGAAGGACCGAGCTCGTGAGCAAATGCGTTGGGCATATGGGTCTCGCGGTGCTGCGAGGCATTTTGATTTCGGGTGCGTGTACCCCACCAACCCGCTCGTGTGCCCGCGCTTGCCAGCGCTAACGTTTCCCGCCAGCCAGTCTAGTTCCCTCCGCGTAGCCTTGACCCTTCTTAGAGCGTCTGATCATCCATATGACTAGATGCATGCGCGTCGCCGCGTGGCTCCATGTATCGTCGACGGTGTGATATGCTTAAAATTGAATCCTCTGGTTACGCGTACTACGATGAGATGAAGAAAGGGATATAATGGTTTGCGTGACCTAATGTCGAACTTGATCGTTTCGAACACCGCGCCGACGCCACAAGTAGCCCATATGTTTACGTGGTCACCTGTGGCAATAGTGCTCGCGTTAATCCAGGTGTCTGCCATCTAGGCTAGTGTGTTGGACTCCGAGTCGCTCCCGAGTTACGCCCTTTAACTCGGGCTGGAGGACCTACTCAGGAACTTTCATTTGACTAAATATCCTTTGATGGCGGGGGTAAGGTGCATGCCCTACCCAATCCCCGTCGGTGTGTTCCCACCTTCCTCTTCCTTTGTCTACGCCATCTCAGCCCTGGTGGAAAGTTAAGGAGACCACCGCACAGGCGTAAACCGAAAGATTGATGAAGATCCCCAGCTTGCCCGTGTTCACCTTGAGTGTCTGACCATGTTCGCGCTCAGCAAAGTCCGTCTCCGAGTTCAAAAAGCCATTAGGTTATATTAAGCGACATTGTAAGCTACTGCACTTTATGACGTGCGCACCCCCCGGAAAAATCCCCCGCCAAGACAACCTGTTAGTAAAAGACGTACGCTACACACAGCAACGGGAATCCCGCATACAACCCCAACCAGAATACCGTGTTGCCCAAGAGTTTGTTGCGCTTGATCGCCGGTGCACGTCCGACAGCGATCAGAGGAATCTGGATGAGTTGCAATATGAAAAGGTACATTCTAGACAACAAATCGACCTTTTATTACATATAAAACAAAATCGGAGGTTTCGCTAAAGGCGCACCGGATCTTGTGGGTAACCACGACCATGACGAGCTCGTGGGCCGCGGCGGAGAGAAGAAACGTCACGAACATGGCGCGGGAGCGCGAGAACTGGTACGAGCTGATGGTCGACGCGTAGACGTGTCGCAACAGGAAGTTGTGCACGGGCTTGTTCCACTTGCGGGAGAACTCGTCCCAGGAGGTCGAATTCCACTGTGACGGGTCATCAACACCGAATCGAAAAGACCTGATGACCAATTACCCAGTCCTCGTAAAAGCCGCGATCGGCGAAACTGAAAGAGAGAGGGATTTAGTGGCTTGGAAGTGGATGACGGCGGGCAGGATCACGTACTACGAAAGCTCGGCGAATCCGTTGCATATACATTCTGAGTGGCTCGTCAGTCGTGTTGAAGTCCTGTGCGACGGCTGCACGCACCAAATATGATATAGAATAATAGCAGATATGCTAACATGAAAGGTAGGGACAGGTCTAGCAACGTCCTCGCGAAGGACTGTTCGGGGCTTGGGTTCGTGTATGGTAAAATGAACGTCTCTGTGGTGGTATAGAGCAGAGCAAAGGTGCCAAAAGTCGCGACTGTCTTTTCAAACACGTATAGGGGACGGATTCTGCAGGCAACCAAATCAACGACGACAAGCCAACGCAATGACCAGAACATACTTCTTTGTGCGGGGGTACTCGAGCTCATACACGAGAGTCGGGATAAGTTGATAAACTGCAAAGTTCTTGAACGTGATGTTCTCGGGCCAGCGCACGCGTTCTGGGCCCGAGCTGACGAGTTCCGATTCGAGCTCTGAGTATTCCGTAGCAAGGGCAGAGATCTCTGGATCTGGGTGATGGACAAGTGGGTGGGATGCCACGTCCTTGGGCTTGTCACCGTCTGGCACGGACGTTGGTTCAGCGACTTGGATGAGGCGCCTGCGAAGAGCGGCTGCGTTGGGCAATTGCACGTATGATGTGCTCACACCTTCAGGCAGCTCTAGTGTGCCAAAAGGTGACGAGCTTGTCCCAGTACTACTGCTGCCTGTGTCTGCCTCCAGCTCGAGGTCCTCTCGCCGCTTCTTCGCATCGGAGATGGCCCTCTCCCACCCACCAACGCGAGACGTTGCGCCACGGAGTTGATTCAGGATCTCCGCAGATTGCTTGGAAGCGTAGCATAAATAGCCATTGGTTGCCATATAAGAGTGCATCTTCATGATCATGGTCTAATGGAAATCAAGCGGGATACAAAATGGGATAGTTGAACCACGCACGAATGTGTGGAGAGTCAAGAAACCAGATTGCACCCAGGGCCATTGGCTACCAAATACTCGGTCAGTTTGTGATGCGGCAGATAAGAGAAGATGCACACCGATTAAAAGTCCACTTGATTGCGGCAAAGAGAATGAATGTCTGGAACATATGCTGGAGGGCAACCCCAGTCCAATAATACCGGATCCACCCTCGGCTGACTGCCTTTGCGAATGGCACGCAAATTCCTGTGCTCAAGACAAGCACGGCATCGGTGAGCGCCAATGTGCGTGCGTCTCTTGAAAGCGTGGTAGCGAACCGGAAGTTGAGCGGAGCGCCGTGTGTTTCTATACTTCGAATGTATGTGCGTACGGTCCATATGAAGATCGAAATCCAAAAGAGTGTGAAGAAACCCTGTTTGAAAAACGCGCAAAGATGAGAACGATACGGTGCGTTCGGGTAGTTCAAGAGCGCACCCTGAACTCATTCGTACTGGAACGCTCGTTCTCGATATCAAAGTGAGATAGCCTGGGTACAAATACGACGGCAGCCTTGAGCTTCTTGCTTCTTGGCGAGCGAAATGGTTTGAGGATGTAAGCCGTCGTTTCTTTGGTTGTCATCACCTTGCCAGTGACTGTCGATGTCGCTGGGGGGTCTGCCGCTTTAAGGGGGACCTTTAGGTCAATGTCTGCGATAGTGACTGCGGACGCAGTGAAACTAGGCGAAAGCCGGCTTTGAGGATCCGAAGGGAATGATGAAGGGATAAGAGATAAGGAAGACTCACGCTGACTGCATGTCGGAAAGGAAGAAAGAGAATAAATAGCGCCCTCTTTGGCAGGCTGTATGTTAAGTAGCTTTGTTTTGCGGTCGTCTAAAAAAACAGTTCTGTGTAAGCTGTACTACTCGTGCATCACATCATGCACAGCTAAGCTACTGTAATGAAACGGATGTCCTCGGCCCGTCTCCGATCTGAGCCCATAGCTTACGTTACGTAACCGAGTTCGTTCCACCATTTCGCGCCCATCACGGCGGTGACCATGAACCAGGTATGAATTCACATCCTTTCTTTCTAACAAGTGGGGATTGACTCAGTGATAGGACGCTTTTAGGAACCTCATACACACAGAAAAGTCGGCATCAGGCCCAACACCTGCCTCGCGCGGCTCTCTCCTAAACGCCCGGACCAAACCAGGACCATCGAAAGCGTGAGTCAATGATGCATGGATCCAACCTTTCAACCAACTCGCTCAACCTCGCATAGGAAAGTTATCTCTTCTTCTGAACCTGCATTCAAGCCCCGTAAGGTCAAGAATGCATCAGAAACCTATCGCGACCGTGCGGAAGAGCGAAGGTTGGGTAAAGAAGGCGACTATGCCCAAATCGAAGCCATTCTAGAGGAGTTTGAGAAAAGGAATGCAGATAACGAAGACAGGGCGGCGGTGCGCACGAATTTCCTTCTCTCACACAGAGGCACTCATGATTCCGCAATGGCTTTGTACAGGTGGACGCGCAACGGCGCTACCTTGGTGGCGACTCGGATCACTCCATTCTAGTCAAGGGACTTGACTTTGCGCTCCTCGAACAAAACAAAGCTCGTCTCGCATCTGTGTCGTCCAAGCAGGATGATGAGGCGCTTGAAGAAGTGTTTGCGCAGACAACCTCAACCCCCTCGGCACCTCCGCTGAAGAAACGTTCGCGCGCAGATATCGTCAAGGAGTTGAAGGAAAAACGTACCAACGGCGGTGAGCTGGAACAGCCAAACGGAGAAGCCGTCGTTGAAAAACGGCCGGACTCGTCCAAGTTCCGTCCGATAGGATTCAAGCCAATCGGTAGTTCCACCGGAGAGAAGGCCAAGAAGAAAAAGACCAGGGAAGGCGATGAGCCCAAGAAGAAAAAGCGGAAGGTGGAGCCCTCTACCACGGACGTCAGAGAGAAGACTGGTTCGAAGGACAACGCAACACCACCTCCTGCACCTGTAGAACAAACCGCTTCCACATATAGGCCGCCCAAATCAATAGAGCGAGAACCTATGGAAGATGACTTGGACATTTTCGCGGATGCCGGAGAGTATAAGGGTGTAGACCTCGGGTCGGATGACGATAGTGACCAAGGGTCGGACACTGGTCATGAAAGGCCACCTCAGCCGGGGCCATCAGTTACATCGGCGGAAAATGTGTCGGCCCCTTCGCGCCGAGGCTGGTTCGACGATGGGGCGGAATCAGAGCCAGAAGTGCCCCCACCAGAGGCTCCGGCCGAGCAGCGCCCACCGGTTCCAGAGACTACGGTCGAAGCCGAAGAGGAACAGTTAGCACGACTTGCGCCTCTAGCTTCCTCAGCAATGCCTTCGATCCGCGATTTCTTGACGATGGACGAGGCAGTAGAGAAGGCGGAAAAACGGAAAGCAAAAAAAGAGAAGCGAAAGGGGAAAACCAAAGGCACTTGATTCTTCTCTTGGTCCACTTAGAGATCACCTCTTGCAGATGTGTACTGCACCCTGCAATTGACCCAGATAATGAAATGACGTCATTCCTGAACATGTCACCTCGAGGAACGTTCATTGACGGCCATCCGGGCTCGATTCTCGGTGCGGCAATAATTTCGGTTAAGAGTGTACCTTGTCTAGGCAAATGTTCTGTTATCGATGCGGATTACAGTACTGTTGTCGTGGTGATGCATGAGTACTATGCCACGTTGAGAGTGATCCGATTTGAAAGCCACTCCGTATTGATTGAGGTCTCCCCCCTTCCCCCCAAGGTAGAGCTATGCCCACGAAGCTACTTGTTTACCCCAACGACGGGATAAAGGCGTTACCATGTAGTGCCGACGCCTGTGTGAAGTGAAGTGAAGTGCCAGTGGGTGCGGATGTAAAGCGGAGATACGGGCCGGAATAGAAACGCGTAGTATTGGTAGCGAAATAAATCAACTGAGCTCACCAAAAGTTCAATTTGAACGTGGGTCACAGCGCAGATACAAACCCGTGGCAAGCTTTTGTACTCAAGCTCGTCCGTCGTGTCCGCCGTCACTGTTCACTTATCCGGCAGCGCTCTTTCTCGAGGATCCGTCGTGTCCTCTCTGGGTTTCGGTTCTTCACACCCCCCGGTTCGGTTAGCCTTCGACCATCCACGTCCACGGCTCATCGCTCGACGGATCCTCCCTTTTCCACATCCCGGTCACATTTACCCTTTCTCTTTCTAATACCTTACCCTGTCTCTTTTACTCTTCTTTCCTTATTATGACAACTCTCAGTGTTTCAACTTCCAGCGCTTCTAGTGTACACTCCGCCTCACCACTCAGTTTCCACACGGCCAGCGCGCCCCCCTCCCCCGGACCATCAACTACTTCTTCCGCTTCCTCATCGCAGGTCTCCTTCAGCCAAGCCGACGAAGGTTAGTCCCAAAGGACCGCAACAAACACGCCATCAGCTGATCTATCTACCCCACAGAGAATGTTACAATCACGGCGGGTCGTATGTTGTCAGAAACCAATGGACATGGGAAGGGCCACGAGTAAGTCCTTCTGCCACATTTCCTAGTACAGCCTAGAACAATGTCTTGCCCGAAGCGATTTGCAATTACTCGCTATCTCAACCCGCATGACGGAACTGCTCTACACCATCTCTGATATACAGACGCGTATATTTGGCATGTCTCCCACCCCTTGATCCCGCCTGCAATCCAGTAATCCCATTGTTCTGATCAGAAATCCAAGAGCTACGACACAAGTCTCAATCTTCTGGCGACCCTGTGGCTGCTACCAGCGTCATCGATCAAGCCCTTATGGCGCTCGATGAGCGCCTCGAATCCGTCGCGCGCGGCGTCAAGGCCGTAAATGATTCCCTTGAACCTCTTTTACAATCAGCGTCCACTCCGACCCCTGACGCTTCAAATGAGGAACCAACTGAGAGGGATCTACTTCTCCTGAAGCATGCCACCTTCATTGCTGAATGGGAGAGCGTGCAGGAAGAAAGCGAGGTGTTACGAGAAGAACTTAAAGAGGACAAATGGTTGACCGTATTCCGAACTGTCACAGATCAAGCGGATGGTATGATGTCGAGCCTCGAAAAGGCGATCAATCGATGTCAAGTGAGCAGCACTACGCGACCATTGCATCGTGCTAGGCTGACAACGTGTTCCCCAGGACTTCATTTGGCAATTTCAACGATACGGGCCTGATGATTCAATATCCGCTTCCTCCTCATTGACATCTATGGGTTCAATGCGATCCCAAAAGTCGCCGCTAAGCATGGAGGTGTTTCAGTCACTGCTTGACTCTTATGAGGCGAAGAAGAAGTACGCGTTATAGCCGCTTGGACAAGCATCCGTATCTGACCTTGTTCCCAGACACTACATGCCGGCCACCACTAAAGTTCTTTCTATAATTGACAAGGGAGTTCAGGATCGTGTAACAAAGAACGGAGAATGTCTACGGCGACATGCGGATTCAACCCAACGATGGAAACACCTCAGAGAGCGTATTACTCGTACGGATGCTGAAATGGAGGCTGTACGCAGGATATTGACAGGAGAAGAAGAGTTACACCAAGCGACAGCGGGTCTGTTGCGTCAGGCCCGACCTCGAAGTCGAAGAGTCGCAATGGGTACCTCACTCCACCTAGCGCTACAAGCAGTAAGAAAAGTCTCAGCCTCAGTGCGTCAAGCGCCTTGTCCCGCTCAGTGTCGCCGTTCCGCAAGTTTGCCCGAAGGATTACAGGCGGGGGAAAGTCACCCAATGTTGGAACGACGCCAGTTCAGCAACCTAAAGTTCAGCGTATCCCCTCGTCAGAGCCAACGGGGACCCTTCGCCACCGATCCTCACTGTTTCAGCTGTCTAGCGGTCAACCCTCAGCGCCACCGACACCTGAAAGACTTGGCCACAAGTACTCTCAATCCCTCACTCCGGAGTCCTCCCCGTCGTCGAGAAGAATAGATCAGGATCCAAATACTACAATCAAAGGCAAGAGCACCCCAGCGAAGCAACCATGGAATTCTTCCACCAAGGTTGCGGAAGATCCTCGTCCGCGCCGACCATCCGGTGCTACGCCGCATCGCCCCACGGGTATACCACCCCCACCTCCATTACCATCAGGCTCATCCCCATCCGGACGAAGTGTCTCCAGGAGCTCTATGGCGTCATCCCGCCCGTGGTCCCCCGTCACTTCCTCAGTTTCCACAGGGGCTTCCACTAGGCCGACACACCCTCAGCGTCCTCAGTCCCGCGCCCAGACGCCAAGCCTGCATGCAACATCACCTCGCGCGCGCCCGAGGACTCCTTCACATATCCCCACACCCTCGCGAGCCCAACTCCGCACATTTTCGAATACACAATGGGACGAGGATGAACCTTCGACCTCGCTAATGCAGCGCGCGTTTTCACCCGACCCTACTACGCCGCCGCGCGCGACAACACCAGGTGGGACTCGGCTTCCAGGTCCGCGCCCCCCGAGCCGCAGCATGATCCCCGCCCCCATATTCCACGTCCTGTCCCCGTCCCGCCCTGGGTCCACGCTCTCCAACTACCGCGACAGCGATGGAGACGGCGGAGGGAGCCCGGCGTACTCGCACACGTCCTTCCGCGCATCCGCACTACGCGCGCAGACACCCGAAGCGACGCTGCGCATGCGCGCCCAGGCCGTGCCGTTCTACGGCAGCATCAGCGTCGGGAGCGGGGGCGGCGCTGGCGGCGGCAATGGCAACGGCAACGGCAACGGCCACAACAGTCCTCGCGTGATCAGGCCGTCGATGGGCGCGAAGCTCCCGCCGTCCAGCTTCCGCGACACTTCGTCGTCGTCCTCGACGTCGGCCCAGCGCACGCCGTCCCGTCCGTCCTCGCGGCAAAGCGACATCGGTAGCGGTGGCGGTGGCGGCGTTGGTAGTGGCGGCGTTGGTAGCGGGAGCGTGAGTCCGACGGCGCACGTGTACACGCCGGGCAACCCGCGGGACCCGCTCGACGCCGAGGTGGCCGCGATCGTCAACTCGATCGCGCACGGATTGCTGATCGAGCGCGTCGACCCGCCGTTGAAGACGATCCCGCGCGAGGGCGAGGAGGTCCGGGCGCAGTACGCGTTCTCGAATTCGTTGGCGCGGAAGATGGTCACGTGTAGATTGACGACGCTCAGTCGCGCGGGGGCCAAGGGCGAACCCAGCACGGCCACGAAGAAGGTTATGGTCCGTGTTGGCGGAGGTAAGTTTTAAATCCCGGGAGCTTGTGGGTGACTGATGACTGACTGACTTTGATTGACTTTTTTGCGGACAGGATGGCAGGATCTGCAGTTCTACATGCTCAACCGCGCAGCGGGGTTGTGAGAGGGCTTCTCCCGGACGAAGGGAGAAACCAAGAAACAAACTTGAGCGCCAGTCTTTACAATTCACGTATTATTGCCTCTTTCTTTTGATTTTCCCCTTTGCTTTCGTTTGTTATATCATCGCATTCACTCGCTCGCTTCTGACCTGAAAACCTCATGCAGTTTCGTCATGTCGCAATCAAATCAAGTAATTACTGTAGTTTTCCTCCCCCTCGCCCTCCTGCCTTCTCGTATGCAGTTTCGTGATTAATTACCCCCATTCATTCCCCTGTGCAAAAAATGCATCATATCTGTCGTTTAATTGGTGGGCATCTTGAGGCACGTCGTGCGCAGACCGTCACCGCTCCACTTTGCCACTTCGATCAGCAGCTCGCGCTTCTTGTCGGCGCGATGGACGATCGAAGCTCATAGAGCGTGGCTTTTTTTTTTTGCGACGCGAATAGTGGTGGTAGTGGTAGTAGTGTCAGTGTGTACTCGGGAGGAGCGGAGAGAGAGAGAGGAACGCACAAAGATTGAAGAGGAAGGGTTCCGCCATCGCCAGCGTAGACGGTGATGCCTCCAGAGCGGCTTCCAAAACTTCGATGCCCTCCTTCAACCTGCCTTGACCAAGAAGTGCCACTGCCAAGTTATTAACAGCCTGCCGCGTAAAGAACCCGCCGCAGCCGCCCATCACGATCATCAGCGTTCTGTCCCTCTCATCATCATAGGGAAAACCATATCCCCTTTCAAACTCACGGCATAGTTGACATTATCGTCCTCCTGCGCCTCTTCCTCCTCCTTCTCCTGAGCAGCCTCCTCGAGGAGCGCGCGCAAGATCGCGCCGGCCGTATCCCACTCCCCCCGCGCGGAAGCCATAAACGCCGCGTTGAGCGCTTTGGTCGTTTCAGGTACTACGGCTCCGACGACGTCTTGGCCTTGGACTTTGTCCGTCGTCGTCGTCGCGGCGACCGCCGCGAAATGGTGCTCGGCTGGTCTAGCTGACCCGCTTGGAGGTAAACGCGACCGAGCGCGGAGCGTAGCTCGTACGACGACGACGACTGTTGTGTGGCGAGCGGCTCGAGCAGCGCCGTGGCAGCCGTAAAGTCCTTTATACAAAAAAAAAAAAAAAAAAAAAAAGAAAAGAAAAAGTCAGACCTCTTCGACGGGATGGGGGACACGCGGGACGGGACGGCTTGCTTTATACCTTGGTCTCGATGAACTGCGAAGCGGCGATCAGCCCGACGCGGGCGCCACGCTCGATCCACATCTGCCTGTCCGCGTCCAGACGGGCGCGCCGGGCGCGCCGCCTGCACCGGCGGAGGAGCGTGCCGAGCGCGTCGGTGTAGCCGTGCGCGTCGTCCACCCAGTACTTCATGCGTGCGTGGATCACGTCGAGCTCGAAGGGGAGGACGTGCTCGAGGACGTGCGTGCGCGCCGCGGGCGGCGTGATGGACGCGAGGGCGCTGAACAGGTTGGTCGCCTCGGCCGAGGCCTGGTTGAAGAGGCGGAGGCGGGCGAGGGAGGAGAGGCGGAGGGACCAGAGCTGTGAGTGTATCAGAGAGGGTGTTAGTTCGGACGGAACGGTGCGGGGAGGAGGAGGACGGGGATGCGTGCATTCAGGACGAGGGGGAGGTCCTCCGGATCTGCTTGCACGATGCGGTCGCGCGCCATTCGGGCTAGTGCTCGCCAGCTGTTCGCATCTAGTTGGGGAGAGAATGTGGTAATCGCTCGCTGCTTGGTTCACCACGAGCGAAGGACAACTCACGACGAGAGTATGAAAGTCTATCCTGGTCCATTCACCTGTGAGATCTCGCTGGGGTCGTCTCTCAGGATTGGATATATATTTGGTCAGGAGCGTAGTTAACGGGTCGGTCTATCATACACACACACAACAGAGAGCGAGCAAGGAGCGATAAGTTTAATAATATACGGACGAGCGGCGGGTGAGCCACCAAGTAAGATGAGAACTAATGCGTACGTTAGGGATCGGTAGGAACATTGTCGGAAGCACAAGCTGGGGCAGATAGACAGCAGGCGCTTCTGGTTCTGATTCGGTGTCAGAGGCAGGCGGTGGTGCGGGGACAGGCTTGTCAACATTAATACTGGGAAGTGGCACTGGCGCCGGTTCTGACGGTAAAGGAAGCTGAGACGAAGCGGGAGACAGCGCAATCGACTCGGAAGGCGAAGCTTCTAGAGGCGACGACGCTGGAGGCAGGACCAGTGCTGGAGCCGGAAGTTCTGGTTCTGGGTCCGAGAGCGGCTCTTCTGAAACATCGATAAGGAAAGGATTAGGAGCCTGTTCGTCGTCGTCGTCGGGAGGCTGAGGGCTTGGCGGAACGACGTTGTAAGGCTCCAGTGCTGCCATCTCAGGCCACGGTTGTTGGGGTTCTGGTTCGACAGGCCGCTGTTGGTCTTGTATGTGTTGATGGATGTCGGCGAGAGTTTTGGACTCGTCGAGTGCGAGATCCGAGCCGGAGCAGGAAGAGGAGGAACCCTTGTGTGAGACGGAGAATGAACCAGTGTGAGATATATGAAGGTGGATGGGAACCGAGTTTGTCTTCTCAAGATGGTCCAACACGGGCGCCAACGGACCTCGCCGTGAATGTGAATGTGAACGTGAATCGGCCGGCCCGGATTTGCGTCGACGCTGCTGGTCACGGTGCTCCTCATCATGGGAAGAATGATGGTGGTGATGATGATGATGGTGGTGGGGAGACAACCTCTCCTTGACCTCCTTAAACCCCTTCTTTATCTTCATCTTCATCGACACCCTCCTCGCCCTACCCGGACTCGACGCCGGCGTCGCAGCCTCAGACGTGTCGCTCAATGAGGACACCTCGCCGCGCTTGTTGTGGGTCTTGCTCTCCATGCCTGAATTCTCCGATCCGACGTTCACACTCCCCTTTTTATATCGCAGTGGGTCCATTTGCCTGTCACCGGCCTCGCTTGGACGGCGTGCCGGGGGGATCTAAGAAGCTCCCCGCCATGACATAATTGCTGTGCAGCTCCCCTCTCGCTCCACGCCCATACCTCGCGCCTTCTAGCTCGGCTTCCATTAAATTCGTGCATTGCACCATTGATACTCCTGACAAGCACGCCTCTTCCATGTGTTTCTCTCTTGGTGTAGTTTCGTCGCTAGGATTTTTGTTCTCCCTTGTGGATTCTCGATCCTCGGAATAACAAGGAGCGGCTCTGGCCTCTCGGCTCCAGCCGACAATTCATTGAAACGGCAATGGGCATTGCGGGCGTAAAGACAAGACACAAAGTCACACCTGCCAAACCAGGGTAAACCTATTAAGGAATCCGCCAGGGGCCCGTTCGTGAATTCGCCATATGGGCTATATGCGGGCGTAACCACGCATGATCTTTTATCACTTCCTTCATCTACATCCCCAAACTGGCCTCACATGTCCCAGGAAATGACAGCGATGCATGTTTGGTGTCATGGCTTTCGATTAACAATGACACGTCTTGTGCTATTACGGTATGCTTGTATAGGACGTCCGTGCGGATGCGGATGCGGATAATAAAGAAACCCGACAGCCGTGTACACGATTACAGTCATTTCATCTATTGACGATGGGAAAAGCGCCCTGTAAAAAAGACCTCTTATCCCTGCACTGAACGCGATACAGTTGTATATGTACTGTACTTGTACAGTTCATAAGATTCGTTATACAGCACAAAAGAAAATGGACGATGATAACTTACGTAGAAGTAAGCCACTAAGTAGTCGTCATAGTCTCAGCCGGTGGCCCTGCTTGCAGATCCGTCGATGTCGACATATCGACCGCAGGAGGCTCCAAGCTGTGCATCCCCACGTTCCCATCCCCGTCCTCAGGCTGACCCTGACCTGGCTCCGCCGCATCAGTGGCGCCCGCTGGGCCTGGCGACGAAGCGGCGGCGGCCTCCTGTGTCTGCTGCCGCCTAACGTCCCACACCCGCGCCAACCCAGCGCTACGCTCAGCCGCCGCGTCCCGCACCATCGCCGATCGCCCAGGCTTCCACCGCGTCGCCTCGCTCGCGTTGAAAAAGCCCGGCAGGATGCCCTCGAGCGCGAATAGGTGGTGCCCGTTGAGCCTCGCTGCCGCCTCGTTCGCGTGGCCCTGCATGTCCCGCACGATCGGTCGCAGCATCGGGTGCGCGAGCAGCCGGGGGTAATACCGTCCGCTAACGAGCGCGAGCGACACGACCACCTCGAAACCTTCAGGCAGGATAGACCGGAAGCGGAACCCGCGTGGTGGCGGCGGTAGCGGGACGGCGTTCATCTTCTTCGGGTGCGAGAGCTGCGTGTTGGGCGAGTCCTCGTCCATCCTTGTACCTGCCGGCGCCTTGAGGTGTTTGTTGCGCTCTCGTGTGGGGGTGCTGCTCACAGACGCCGTGGGAGCTGCGCTGACCGGTCCAAGCGTCGACGCGACAGTATCCTGGCTCGACAGTGGCGGTTGCTTCAGGGGCGACGGCGCAGACATGAACGGCTGGCCGACATGCAACTCGGGAGATGTGCCTGGGTTGCGCGGGCGCGGCGGAGTTGATAAGCCAGCCGCAGCCCAAGCATCCTGTGCATTAATACCCCCTCCGTTCCCCGTGTCGACGCTAGACTCCCCCTGCGGCGGCTCCTCCCAGTCCTCGTCCGCAAGTTCATACAGCATCCCGCTCGCGCGACACTCGGCGTGTACTCCTGCACCACTTGCGTCGGGGACGTCAACAACGAACAGCGCCTCCAGCTGCATGAACACGCCACGGTCCCGGGCGCCGTGCGCCTTCAGCACCTCTTCATCCGTCTGCTGGTCCAGCTGGAGCTCCGCGATCGTCGATTTTGAAGGTCCTGATGGAGGTAAGATCTGCGGAGAACCCTGTGGGGCGATCTGGCCCCGCGCGGCTTTGAGGCGCACGAGGTCGTCCGTCCAGATGCGCTCTGCGCCCAGCCAGAGACCCTGGTAGCGGGTTTGCGTAACAACAGTCGGCGCTTGGTTATGCCGCGGACGAAGCGAGTAGGTTTCCGGCTCTCCTTGCGGCGTGCTGGCGGAAGTATCCGCGGGGTCTACAGAACGCGCGGGTGAGGGTGAAGGAACGCTCATTTTAAACTCCCACTCGTCCGTGGGTGTCCAACATGCCGCAATTCCCGCCGCGATCTCTACAGCAAGCGTGTATGGGGCAGTTGCGTCCGCAAATCGTTGCCCTGTGCTGTCAAGCTCGGATTCCAGGATTTCTGCGTCTGAGGGGCAGGGGTTGAACGCTGCGATTTCGTCTGGTTTGGATGCGACCCGCTCAATAGGGACATTCTGTAAGGCTTGGAGAAGCTCGTGGGAGGGTGTGTAGCCCTGGTAGGGCAAGACTTGGGATTCCATCGCGACATAGTCATGGTTGACGCCCAACATTTTGACCTTGTATACGGTCTTTTGACGCACAATCCATGGGAGAGGACCCTCGGTCACGGCTTTGGCGTTTCCAGGATGTGGTGTGAGCGGATATGGGACCGACCCATTCCTTCCGGCCTCACTTTCCCGGCTGAATCGGGTAACAGCCTGAGCCGAGTTGGTTCCATCTTCCATCTCAAAGTCACCATCCGCGGAGTGTATAGATGGCGATTTGGGGCGTGGTAGCGTCTCCGCCTTGAACGAGCAGTCATCAACTAAGCCCGGCCAGAACGTAATGCTCGCCTCGAGGCCGTGGATTGGAGGGTCAAGTGCACACCACACAAGCTCGCCAATGCGGTACCATCGGCGCAGCTCCGCGTTGGTGTCGGCATACATGGCTTGGAGATCCGCGTAGCGCTCCTGCAACATCACCTGCGTCGGGCCCTTCTCTAGCTTGGGCTTCGGCGCGCGGCGCACGGTGGCGTACTCGCCCGGCGCCGAGCGTGGAGTGCGCCGCTCGCGGTCGCGGCCCACGCGATGCATGCGTGCGTTCGGTGATGGCGTCGAGAGCGGTGTCGTACGTGATTTGTAACCGAGATTTTCGGAAATGACCCGCTGCGGCACCTTGGCACAATATTTACATTCGCAATTTCCGCGGTCCAACGTAGGATCTGTCATGAGCCATATGGCGTGAGGCACAAACTCTGGGACGGAGCGGAAACGTTTTGTGTGGACTGAGCCTGGGGAGGTGTGTCGAGTTTAATTATTATGTCACAAGGGAACAGAAGGAGAGCAATGCGCACCTACAAGATATAAGTCCTGTCGAGGTGCTGATTGCTTCCCTTTGTGGTGACAGTACAGGTAGTAGCCCTCGGGCCAAGACCTGAGAACATAGTTTTTACCAGCTAAATAGTGATTCAGAATCGTCATTCAGGCGCCACTGACACAGGTCTACGTACATGGCTTTCCTAGCTTCTCTGCTACTTTCATCGCTATTTGACATCTCCAGTGAATGTTTGAGCTATCCTCTGGCCCAAGAGGCTTCATATAATTGACCTGTCCATCCTTGTCGACGACCTCCTTGGTGTTGGTGGGTAATTGTTTTGCGTTACCATCGGTCCTTTCGAATTCCAAATATACTGGGTTGGTGGGTAACGTGTGCCCGCCTGCAACACCTCTTGACATGGCTAGTACTGAGTACGGCCTTCTGTGGGGAAAGGTAAGAGCCTGAACCCGAAACAGCCTGGGGGAGGCGAGGGGAGACGACCACAGACGCCTAACACGCGAGTAGCCAAACAAGGCCACAAATTACAACGTAACGAGTCTCATTTTTCCTTGCCCGCTTCTTTCTGCTCAACAACCATCTTTTAACTGAGATTTCTATCCTCTTTCAATTCTACAATGCCTGACGCCCTTGCTCTATTCTAAGCGCCGTGACTTTATCTACTCCCTCTGCAGCTCATCCTACTGCTTGGGCGTTAAACTACACGGCAACAAGGAGTTGACCTAGCAGATCGTCTTCCTGTTTTTTTACTCCCGTTGGGTCGACGTTTTGATTAAGTCAGACATCTGGTGTACCACTGCTCCCATAGTTTCGTTACAATATCAAGTCTTATTCAAGGCTCATACCTGTCGCCTCTTGAGTGAACGTGAACACCAAGTCGAAGTCTACTATGTCATCGCGAATCCTCTGGTTACCTCGTTTGATGTCCTTCCGCGAGCACCACCATATGCGAACGAGAATCATTGTGGCCTCTTGATACCCATTTGACTGAAAAGGGAAGAGCGAAACGTGGGTGTCGTCATTGCGGACAGAATATTCTGCCACTGTGACTGTCCTCGCCACGTACACCCCATGTAATGTAGTTCTTCTATCCGGTTTGCTAAATGAACTTCTCGCAGAGACGAAGGGACACCTGTAGTCGCTAGCCCTGCGCTTTGCGTGGACAAAGGGAGAAGACCCACCATCACTTGTAGTGACTAGGCCATAATGCTGTTTGTGCTTACTTCCTCATGTCTCTCAAACCGTCTTTGTATGCCTTTTGAAGAAGACTGGCGACGAGCGAGAAAATCTTTTGTGGAAGGCGGTGTGGAGGCCAACATCATCCATGAGGCCCTGAACCCCAGTCGTGAAAAAGACTCCGCATATCGCTTTTCACGGCGTGAGGGACGCGGGTAGGTAAGTTTTTTTCTTTTCGTCGTTCCTGATCTACGTACTAGGTATTGCCTACCCACGGTCCAGGAGGCATGTCTACCTAGAAGTGTAGAAAGTGGAGTGCGTGCGAGCGGAGCGGAGCGCGATAAGAGCGCACCGGATGCACAACGGATGCGCCCGGATGCACTCGGATCTACTCCGAGGGAGCTCGGTGCATTGAATAAACACATGCATTTCCCGGCGACTTCCGCGTTTCTTCATTTTACTTGAAGCACACCGAAGGGACCAGATACTTTGTATTGCGAAGTATTTTGGCAAATGCGACTACATCAACCTCACTCAACACTGTCTGTCGGCTTCCCTTCCCCTTTTCCTGCTCCGTGGGACACGTGATCACGATCACGAGATGCAATAACTGAGCCCACAAGCCGGCCGCCAACCACTTGCCAACGACCCTCGCGGTGTCGTAACGCCGCTAGCTTCGGCAGCAAACTCACTATCAACAGGAGGGCGACTATCTATTCAAGTGTGCGTCCTTGTGTGTGGGGCATGACAACAACAGCGTTAGCAAGTTACACAGACAGCACATGTACAGCGCTGGACCTGCCTACTGAGTCCTGACATTCCGAATTTCCGACAACGGGCGCTACGTGGCTTCTTAGTGTCATCGGCGTCGGCGTCGGCGCCCACGGCACAGCACTGGCACAGCGCATCCCATGTCTGGCCTTCACCCAGAACCAACGGGATCACACTCGGGCTTTGGCGCCGGGTATCAGGCACCCCACAGCCAGATGAGGCTGAGCTTTTGAGGCTGGCATCCAGGCTGCCCCTCCCTGTGTGGATAAAGCCATGTAAGGATAGTCACTTGCCAGTGGTCTCGCCCCCACCAAGAGGGGCGCTGGACACTAACGCTCCGCTGCACCGGTCACAAGATTCCCTGCAGCAATTACGCCCTTGGTTAGGTGACTCGGCGGTGTGCCTTTCACTTTGCGCCTCACCTGGTCAATCTCTCAGGCCTCCTCTAGATCTCTGGCCCTTGTCACAGAACCCGTGGGAGGTGTGCAGACGAGCGAACGAGAACCAGACCCGTCGTGTTATTGATGCCGGATGTATTTTACAATAGGTTCGGCGCCCGTGTTGGATGTGCTTTACGGTATCTCGGGAGTGGCGTGAGAGGCCGCGCTCAGTGACAAAATGCACTGCGCTGTATGATGGTTGTGCGAGAGGGTCCAGCCAAGCCTAATAGCTGCGTCATGGTGATGGAGGGGTAGCGCGGGCCAAGGAGAAGGTAATCAAGAACGCTGAGCACAGGCGCCCATCTCCTCAACACCACAACCAGATAAACGTGCAACGCAATGTCCGTCGTGCGGTTCCGTGCCCCACCCTATGGCACACAGTAGAGTAGTTCGCACCCGATTTGTGAGTGAGTTTGGTCGGCGTAATGCTGTAAGGGTGCCCAACAACTGGAATCAACAGTCAACAGTCACTGGCATGTATGCACGATTCGCCTCGCGGTCTGGACCAATGTATCTCCACTGGCAACTCTGGCCAACTCTAGCCATGTGAAAAATTGAAGGCCCAGGTGCCTATGCAATATCTTTGGAACAGTTCTTTTCGTTTGGAAGGGCCTAGGGCATCGAAGGCCACTCTTCCCGTGCGGATTGGCCGCTGTCCCCAAAGTATGCGAGCACACCTCCCCAAACAATGTCTTGGTTGGCGTATCCGGGGCTTCACTTGACACCAGCCCCAGGCTAATGTTGTTCGCTTCCTCCTTCGCCAGAATCGCTTAGCTGACGGCTGACGACATGCGATCGCAACGCTAATATTGGTTCTCTTGGCCTGCCGTTCATTCAAGAACAAGATACTGATCGGTTATCATCAGGGAGTTTGCTGCGACGATAGTTAGGCAGCCAGAAGTGGTGATGTTGTCTGAAGGGCCTTGCAAATGCACGGACTTGAGGTAATGTTGGACAATGAACGCCATGAATCGATGTCGTTGACGGTGATAACGTGTCGAAACCGAGCACGCCATGCGATCTGAGTGCGGACCATAAATGAGTTGTTATGATACAAAGGACCCTTTATTGCATTACTTCTCAACGCCGCACCACTATATAGCGGTCGTTGTATACCAATAATTCTACTCTCACCTCTCCCTTCCTGCTCGTATCCCATCTCTTCCTAGCCGTCCGGTTTTGCAAACATCAGGGCGTCGTTAGAGATAGGGAAAGGAAAGGAGAAGTCACGAGTGCAGCAAACGAGTGGAAGAGTTTATGTATGATAGCAGTGAGGGTGGTCGGGGTTGGAAGGCGGGGGATGAATGAGAGAATAGGAGGGGTAACGGGACATTGTCCAAAAATGTGTGCAGAGGGCATGGAGCTCCATTACCTAGTGGTAAGTGTAAAGGCGCGTATCGGTCATGAAGATAATGGAAGGATCCACATTCGAGTGGACAATTACGCAGCACTGTATAAGAACAGGTTGTTCGTAGCAGCGATCTGCAAGACCCCAACGTCAGTGTGGTTGCCAGGTGGGCTTCATATAAACACACAGACCGCGATAGTATTCTCCCTCGGGTGCCAGCTCGCATGCAGGATCTTCTTGTTGAAATCCAGCGGCTCCAGCTGCATGGCGTCTTTCAGCCCTGGCTTTATGCCGTTCTTGCCTCCAAGCGGCTTGTTACCCGGTAAAGGTCCCCCCATTTTCTTCGCCTTGAAAGCAGACTTGTCTGCTTGCAATACAACGTCGTTTAGTGTCTCCACGTCAAAGACGCGCAAGTAGTTGTGGTAAGAACCGGTCAGCACATTCCTGGAAGATGTTCTATTAGGAGGGACTGACAGGAGAAGAAGGGGGGCGTACTTGTCGTCTCCACTCCACGTGCATTCGAACTTGTCAAAGATACAATCATTCTCGTACAGATCACATAACTTCCCGCGCAAATGATCGTGTATTTGAATAGTCTTCAACGGCCGAGACTCCATATTGACGTCCCAGATCCTCAACGATAGGTAGTCTCGTGCAAGGATGTATCTTCCATCGCGGCTAAACTTGACGTCAGAGATGGAAGAGATGATCTCCGAGAAAAATGATCGGTTTGTTGGATCCTCTTCCTCTTCATATACTGCGGCCAGATTGTAAGACGTCGTTCGATGAACAGAGTGCGATATAGCGGTAAGAAGATAACGTACGTTTCGCATGGCGGTCGCACAGCGCAGAGTCCCGCATATCCGCGAGCTTGATGTTGCTTTTCGAGCTAGAGTACATGAAGACGTTGCATTGTGTCGGATGAAACTCGGCAGCCGTGATAACTTCGGTAAGTTCTTCCATGTTAGCTGGCTTGATATCGACAATGTCTGCGGGGGTAAATAACCCAATCGTAAGAAAAGAGAACGAACAGATCATCACAGAGAACAACTGACTGAAACTCTGATCACTGATGTTTAGATTCCAGAGGTTGATCCGTAGGTCATCTGCGGAGATGTAGGTCTCCTGGTCGGAATTAACGGTGATGGAGTGGATGTGATAGGCATGTGCATTGGAGTAAACTTTCCGCGGAACGGCAGCAATGATGTTATCTTGATGTTGCATGCGGGGTAAATGTAAATGCTGTCTTGACGATGGTGGTGGGAGGGCCCGTTGTCCATCGCTCATGTTAGACTCGGACACTACCCGCAACGACTTTTCGAAGACTTTCCATAGCTTGATGGTCTTGTCTGCGAGAGAGAGAGCGCACACACGACACACATATAAGAGAACGTTCATTCATGGTGGTGTTGATCGAGCCCCAACGTACCATTCGTCGAGAGCAGGAAATGCGCAGAATTCTGTCGTTTGCACCACCGAATCTTGTTAATCTTCTCTTCAATCTCGAGGGACTTAAGGTAATCGAACTCTGGCTCGTGCGACTGAAACTCGGTGTAGAACTTGTATTCGCAGCTCTTTTTCTAGTAGATCAAAGGGGATGCATGTTTCGCAGATGATCAGATGATAGATCAGCGGCCGCCGGTAGAGCGGACACAGAAGGGCGGAAGGAACGCACCATGTCATTTCGCTCGAATAACACTACACGACCGCCCTTGTCGCCTGTTGCAAGGTAGTTTCCCGTAGAGTCAAACTCGACAGCAGAGATGATATCGGCTGTGCGGGATTCGAGAACGTGAGCGAGACTGCTGGGTAAAGTTGGGGCGGGACTCGCACGGCGGGGTGCGGCGGTGCAGGGGTTCAAGGACGAAAAAGGGGGGGGAAGGTCAACGCCCGGACCCGACGCAAAGGAAGTGGACTTACCTTCTGTGATGTCTTCCACATCGCCCTTGTCACCGAAACACTGGGCAAATCGCCAGCCGCCTGAGGCGTCTGGATCCATGAGGTGTTAAGAGGGTCTATGCAGGCAGGGTTAGGGTCTTAGATCTGATGATCGTCGGCCTCTGGGTGAAAGCAGAGGCAGTGTGTATGGTTTGATAGATTTGCTAGCGCGTCTGTAAGACGAACTACTGAAGGTCGAGTGATGAGGCAAGGCAGAGACCCACCGACGCCGACCCGTCTACCTTAGTACGATTCCCCTGCTTATCTAATCCATGGGGTGCCTTCCTTTGGCTTTGTTTGGGCTACTTGCCAGCCACATCGTTGCCCGACCCTCCCAACTCGTCCTACCTCAACACATACACTCCTCGAACATGCCTATCGCACCTATCACCGGAAAACTCAGGAAGAGGCTCTGGCTTGACCTCTCTTGCGGGTTAGGATTTGGCATTGCCAGCGCATATGCTTACTGGTCAGTATTTTTAGCCACAGCCTTGGTGGATCATCTGCTGACCCTCTCAACGACAGGTATGGCAATCATCTCAAGACTGGTTAGTGCACGGACCTCTTGTCTTACTACTCTCAAGTTAGTGCCTTCCATTTCTGACTTTCTCTCCCTGTAGTGCAACGCCAAGAGGAGTTTTACCTCAAGCTGGAACGTCAAAAGTAGGGGTCGTAGAACGTGCAATCCAATAGAACGTGTTTTGTCAAACAAGAGACGGGTTGTTATTAATTGCTCATACATATTAAAGCGATAAGGATTGCATGCCCCGACCTGAATTTCACTCGCTGATCGCGCCCGTGGATGCGTTGAAACAATATCATAGCCGGTTCAATACTCGCACCTCAGAACGTAGATGCAAAAATGTTCGAGGATGCATGGCATTAAACAAACAGGTATCCGTAAATGCGGTATGTAAGTGCATACCACCACGATACTGAATAAAGAGTGTGCATAGGGACGGACTGTGTCCGAGATTCTATCTGAGCAATCCCATCCGCTTCAGCGTTTCGCAGCTCTCCACGGTCTCCGCCTCTATCTGCTTCACCTTGTCCCAATCCGCACCAATGCCAAAAAAGCCCGAAGCCTGTTCTTTTCTTCGCTGCTTCGAGTCCAACGCGCGCTGACATTCCGTGTATTTCACCTGCGTGAACGCTTGGTCCACCTTTTCTTCAAAGCGATCCAGGGCAGGCAGAGATTGCGGGTTGTCACTCTTCCCGGTCCGCGCGATTTCGGCTGCTATTGGATGGCTGGAGAACTCGGCCGAGTTGACGTGATAGTGTATACCCAGCGCCTTTGTTGTCCTTTCCACGTTGAACCGTGAAGAACCTTTGAACGAAAAGTGAGGATCCGGCACGGGCGGTGTGATAAATAGGTCCGGGATAGCAGA